>CAJHQP010005501.1:0-45602 GCA_905132765.1 Moricandia arvensis
AGTCAAAAAAGAAAAGAAAATGTCGTTATGCAATACATTCATCTAGTTTCCTCTCTTTCTTTACCATGTCGTTTAAAGTAAAAAAACTCACATCATTTCTAAAGTCTTATAAAATTAAACAAGATTCATCGATATCTGGATATAATACAATTGAGCAAATTCTTGTAAGTGTAGAATAAATAAGAAATTTTTATTTATGTTTTATAATCAAGTTAGATCTTTGCAATGTACTTTGTATTCAAGTTCTAAACTAAGTAGATTGCTAGAATGAGTACTCTATGCCTAGGTAGAAAATAAAAAAAAACATGGTTATATAATTTATTTTAAAGAAAAAAAAAGACACAGATAGTCTTTACTTATGTTTTTAATAGTTTTCATATTTTTTAAAAACATAAAAAACTATTTTTTTTTTCACTACAAAAAGTAAAGCATGTCCAAAATGGTTTAAAAGATCAAAATTCATAGTAGGACAAAATAAAAGTTGAGAGGAGAAATAAAAATTGAGAGTATCCAATTTTTTCTAATTTTCTCAATAATTTATTATGCGACCAAACTCAAAATTAAGTCAAAGCTCTAAGAAAAAATCTAGATTGATCATAAAATTCCAACATTGCCTAAAGAGTACAATAGAAATCTATTACTTAAACACCCAGCCATTTGTGTATAATTACTTAGATATGTGCATATATAATCTATATATTTATTATAAAGAGTTTTAATATTAAGGACAAACATTGAAAACATTTTGTAATTTTTGAAAATTTATCCTCATCCCTTTGTAATCAAGTTGGAATAAGTTTAATAAAATTTATTTATTTTTTAAAAAAACAAGAATGTCCGGCCACCGCCAAACCCTGGAACTGGTATTTTTGTAGTCACCTATGTGTTGATGAGAACATGGGCATGAATAATGGGATAGAGATGAACTTAGGGTGTTTGGCATTGCTTAATTTCAAGAAGCTTTTACATGTAAAGCTAATACTATCTGCTTGTTAGAACAGCCACAAGAGATTTGTACAAATCGGCCGGACAAGTGCAAACATAAAAAAACATATCTAGATGATTCAAAAATATAGAGTCAACAACCAAAGATGAGGGAAACAATCGAGATGCAACGAAATACAAACTTATAACAATTAAAATGAGACTAGCTTAGAAAAGAGATGTTCCCTTGCCCTTCTTGTCTCCAACCGATCTCAAAATGCTTACACCTCTAAAAGAAACAAAAAAAACCCCAACAAAGTGTAAGAACAACTAACGAGTTCTCATCATATCAGCTAACAAGAAGAATTGGTGTATGAAAGAAGATAGTTCATTTTACCTTGATTGAGTGTTGCGAAAAGTGCTTGCAAGTTTGGCACTGAAGCCTGAGGACAATCTTCTTCGTGTCTTAGCCTGTTCAATTAAATTACAAAAAAAAAATCAGTATTTCTAATGATGTTGAACTGAAAGTGGAGTAAAGAGACAAAGATTGTTGACCTTCTTGTGGAAGACAGGCTTGGTCTGACCACCATAACCAGATTGCTTACGGTCATAACGACGCTTTCCTTGAGCGGCGAGACTGTCTTTACCCTTTTTGTATTGGGTCACCTTGTGCAATGTGTGCTTCTTGCATTCCTTGTTCTTGCAGTATGTCTTCTTTGTCTTTGGAATGTTCACCTTTCAAATTTCATTAACCAACAGAATTTCAGTTTAATTAGCACAAAGAAGCATTTCATAACATACCAAAAACAAATGACTCAACCAAAGGAGTGTCTATTTATAAGATTCCACAATGAAAAGTGTTTGATCAGAGAGAAGTGACTCAAAATATAGATTCTGTAATCAATCCACAATATGTCTAGTTGTTTCTCACAGGACTCAGTACGAATCTATCAACAAGGTCCAACGAATGAAAAGTCAAGTCCAAAGAATTACCATTTTCTCTACCGTGATCTCTCTCTCGGGTGAAGGTTGTGAGCCGTCGTCCGCGAACGAAACGTAAACAGAATTTATAGTAAAGCTTTTTAAGAAACCCTAAGTATGTTAAAACGACGACTTTGAGCCTTCCGGTAACGTTAAGGCCCCATACTTTGTATAACAACTTTGGGCTTTACACAGAGTGTCTAGTTGCCATAACGATAAATTTCGAGTTTGCTGGTATTTTCTTACAAATGGTGGTAAATTATTGACATAACATACAAATTAAGAGTTCGTTGGTATTTTTTTTCTTTTTACAAATGACGGTAAATTATTGACATAACATAAAGTTAAGAGTTTGTTGGTATTTTTTTTACAAATGATGGTAAATTGTTGCACCCGCCTTGCGATACAAATATTCCCTAAAAGATCTGAAATTTCTCTATATTATTTCTTGTTGTCTTTACCAATTAGTCTCTAAGTTACATATACAAACCCTAAAACCATTAAAGAATATTTACAATCTTAGTCCATAACTATTGTATAATTACCATATATCTTAATACGCCCCTCAAGTTGGAGCATGGAGATCTCGAATGCCCAACTTGGGCAAGATCGCTTGAAAAGGACGTCCTCCAAGCGCTTTCGTAAAGACATCTGCCAATTGATCCCTTGTTGTTACATGATTCGTGCGTAAAATCCCTGCTTGTATATCATCCCTGATGAAATGACAATCTAACTCCACATGTTTTGTCCTCTCATGAAACACAGGATTAACTGCAATATGAAGAGCAGATCTACTATCACAATACATATCCATAGCACCCGAATGTGTAATACCCATAGATGATAACACACCCTTAATCCACTTCAGTTCTTTCAGTGCAGCAACCATAGCTCTATATTCTGCTTCAGCTGACGAAAGAGCCACCACATCCTGCTTCTTTGACTTCCAAGACACAGGAGAGGATCCCAACTGTACCAACCAACCATTCACAGACCTCCCTAGTAATAGGACATCCAGCCCAATCAGAGTCACACCACGCTGTGAGATGAAAATTGCAATCAGCTTTTAATAAAATTCTCATTCCAGGACAACTTTTCAAATAACGAACAACTCTCAGTGCAGTTAACCAGTGATCCTCTCTTGGTTTTTGCATAAACTAAGATAAAATGTGAACAGGAATATGCAATATCAGGCCTAGTCGCAGCCAAATAAATTAATCTCCCAACCAATCTCCGATACTTCTCTGGATCATCAAGCACTTTCTCTGCAGACCGTCCCAACTGATGGTTCGGTTCAATAGGAAACTCCACTGGTCTACCACCCAACATCCCAACATCAGAAATAATATCAAGCACATATTTTCTCTGGGATAAATAAATACCTTCTTTGCTGCGTGCAACTTCTATTCCCAAGAAATACTTAAGTTTTCCCAAATCCTTCATATGAAAACAACTACTCAAATATCCCTTGAACTCATGAATAGCTTCTGATGAATTTCCTGTTATCACCAGATCATCAACATATACCAGAATATGCAACTGAACTTTAGGCATTCACCAATGAAAAGAGTGAATAATCTAACTTATTCTGTGCAAAACCAAACTTCAAAAGAGCTTCTGAAAGCTTGGCAAACCAACATCTCGGAGCTTGTTTCAAACCATACAAAGATTTGTGCAACCTGCATACCATTCCCTTTGCAGAAGCATTGAACCCCTGAGGTAGCCTCATATACACTTCTTCCTTCAAGTCTCCATGAAGAAATGCATTATGTACATCCATCTGATGAAGTTCCCAGTTCTTTCCTGCAGCAACCTGAAGAACCAATCTAATTGAACTCATTTTTACCACAGGGGCAAACGTTTCTTTGTAATCAACCCCGTCTTCTTGTCGATTACCACAAGCAACAAGTCGAGCCTTATACCTTTCAATCGATCCATCTGCATTATACTTTATTGTGAATACCCACTTGCATTCAATCACTCGCTTGCCCTAAGGTAAAAATTCAGTTGACCATGTCTTATTTTTCTCTTGGGCCTCGATCTCAACTCTCATTGCTTCTCGCCATCTTGGACATTTCATTGCTTCAGCAAATGTCTTTGGCACAGTCCTTGCAGTTACACTAGCCAAAAAACATCTATGTGACTCAGAAAATCTATCATAATTCACAAAGTTCTCAATTCCATATTTTGAACTGCCATCTGGATTCATCGTAGATAAAGACATAGGAGCAGGAACCACTGTGTTAACCACATAATCACGTAACCTGACAGAAGCTTCTTTCTTTCTCATACCCCATCCTAACATTGTATCTGATGCATCAGTCTCCACATGTGTTTCTCTTGTAGGTTCAGATTGTGTTTCTGTCTCCCCATGGGTCACAACTACTTGCTCTGTTTCATTCTCAGTCGCTTCCTCGGACACAGTTATTGGTTGATCCACATCATTTGCAACAACTCTTGTGACTTCTTCAGGCCTTATATCACCCACTGTGTCACTTATTCCAACAGCTTCTTCAACTCTCCTCTCAAATCGAAACTCATCCATAAAATGAGAAAGATGATTTAATCCATCATGTATAGACCCATTTGGTTCTCTATAAGCTTCAAAGAAAGGAAATTTATCTTCGATAAAAGATACATCTCGAGAGACAAATTCTTCTCTAGTTTCCAAATCCAACATTGTCCACCCTTTCTTCGCATAAGGGTAACCAATAAAAACACACTTTCTACTTCGACTAGCAAACTTATCTCCATGACGATTCTGATTGTGAGCGTATGCAAGACATCTAAAAATTCGTATATCACTATATGTAGGAGCCTTACCAAACAAAATCTCATAAGGGCTTCTCCCTTTGTGTATCTCACACGGCGTCCTATTGATTAAATGTGATGCACCCAACACACAGTGACCCCAAAACTCTATAGGCAAACTCGCTTGAAACCTCAAAGCTCGTGCGACATTCAGTATATGCCTATGTTTCCTCTCAACTCTTCCATTTTGTTGGGGTGTACCCACACACGATGTCTGGTGAATCACTCCTACTCTATAAAAGTAATCTCTCATCCTCAAGAACTCACTACCATTATCACTTCGTAATATCTTCACTTGCTTATTAAATTGTCTCTGAACTAAAGCAAAGAAATCCATTATAGATCTTTCAACTCGAGTCTTGTCCACAAGAAGAAACACCCAAACAACTCTAGAATAATCATCCACAATCGTAAGGAAGTAAGAAAAACCATTCAAGCTAGGTGTCTGATACGGTCCCCATAAATCACAATGTATCATCTCAAAGCACTCTTTACTTTTGCTCGAACTCAGCGGAAACTCACTTCGACATTGCTTTGCTTTGAAGCATATGTCACACCCAGATACTCCATTACTTCCACTATCAAACACCAGGTAACTTTCTAATTACCTTTTCAGAGGCATGTCCCATCCTCTTATGCCAAACTTCTAAAGATTCCACCTTAATCTCTTTTCTGACACTTCGAATATATTTGATACCTTGAAAAAAAATACAATCCTTCTCTTCTTTCGCCAGTTCCAATTACCATCTGCACACCAGCATCATATAGAAGACATCATGTCTTCGAAAATAATACAATGCAACTCAACTCATCAATCAACTGTGACACAGAGATAAGACTACACTTTAAATCTTCCACAAAAAGAACTCGTGTCAACCTCAACTTCTCTGTCAAAACAACACTTCCTTCTCTATCAGCAACTACACTCTTTTCATTAGGTAATCCAACCAAGCACGGTGAGACTCTATGTACACCAACAAGAGAACTCAACATACCTGTCATATGATGTGAAGCTCCACTATCAATTATCCACTTATCCATGAACTTTTTTTCACTGGAAAAATTAGCTGACTATGATTTTAAACAAGAATCACTCAAAATCTGTTCCCATTGCTCTTTCTTGAAATCATTTTTGGCATGGGAATTAATTTGCATCGTAACTGTGTGTGACACAACCGGTGTGTGTGCCACTGAACTCCTTTGTCTCAGTGAAGCGCCTTCTGCAACTTCTTCAACAACACCTCTAAGATTGCTTTCCACAAATCTATTCTTATCAAAGATCTTCTCTTCCATCATCCACCAACCAAACAAAAACTCACAGACCCAAACAATCTCGAGATCGATTCACAGATCTCAAAATCAACAAATCCAAAATCGGTGAACAGTAACCGATGAACATTAACCGATGAACAGTAACTCTGTGAACAGTAAAGCCGTGAACAGTAATGCCGTGAACAGTGCCGTCGTGAACAGTGCCGTCGTGAACAGTGACCGAAATCAATAATCGCTTTCCGCGAACAATGAACAAGAAATTCAACCTTTGCTCTGCTACCATAAAAGATCTGAAATTTCTCTATATTATTTCTTGTTGTCTTTACCAATTGGTCTCTAAGCTACATATACAAAACCCTAAAACCATTAAGGAATATTTACAATCTTAGTCCATAACTATTGTATAATTACTATATATCTTAATATTCCCAACCCGCATTTGTTCCACTGCTGGTTAAAAGAGGCGGGTCTCACAGGTAAAGATTGAAATTTCTTGTTATATCTCTCTCCATAACACTTAGTTGATAGTTTGTTGATTTAACACAGTTTTTTTTTTAAAGTTCTTGCATATCTGTCTACAAAACTCACGGTTATTAGACATTTCCAATGGTTAATTTCATTTTGCCTTTAAAAGTTCACTTTCTAAAATAAAACAACATTTATTCCAGTTGTTTGTTTCATTATATTTTTCATTTGTAAAATGAATATTTCAATATATTCTAATTCTAACTTAACATTAATTACTAATAACATTTTTCACTTTTTCATGTTTACTAGTAGTACTCAGTTATTTTATTTTAACAATCCAACATAATTCTTATTTCATATAAACTAAACATTATCGTATAATATATTTATTACATTACATGAATAAACTAAAAAATATCATATTTTCTTTAAAAAGAACTGCATATATAAGGAAATTTATCAGAAATGACATAAAAGTTTATTTTAAATGTAAAAGTGTATCTCAACTTTAATCTAATGCAAACGTAATCTAACAGATTAATGCAATTACAACCAATATTTAGAAGTGTCAAGATGGATAAACCAACTCAAACCAACCCACAACCCTACAAACCATTTAGTTAATGGTTTATGGATAAATTCAATCCATTTAATTAATGGTTTGGATCAATTCATAACTCATTTAAATTAATGGGACAATGGTTTTAATGATTTAACTCACTATTTAATATTACCAGTAATACAAATCAATTAAAATAAATAATTATGTAAAATTTCCAAATAAAAAATCCATTAACACTGTCCAAATATGATTATGCAAATTTAGAAGTGAAAGTAAATTAATAAAATTACAAAACATAAAATTAAAACAAAGTATTTCAATCAACTGAAGCATTGTATACCTCGATAACAAACAAAAATAAAAAATAAAAAAATATTTGAGAGGTTTCAACATTTAACATAATATATGCTCGATCAATGAGATGAATAATGATATTCGCTCTCCATAAGACAAACGTCTCGTTACAGTACAGTGTCTGTGGTTTCCCCTCAATCCACCAGGCTTGACTTCACCAACATGAATGACGCTAACACATGCTTCTCAATGAACAAAAACAATCACAAGATTACTATCTTCCCACGAGTTCATAAGTATCATTTAAAGAGAACAGATCATGTATCATTTAAAGCATCAATTTCTAATCATTTAAAACATCCATTTGATCTTCATAAGTTTACATGTCTCATAACGAAGAGGCTATTCTTGTAGCCTTGTAGGGATAGACAAACACAAAAGATAACATCGAGTCTCTTCTCCTAGAAGCTTCAAAGACTTCTTTCACCATGAACGAAACCATAAGATATAATATAAGCAGACACATAAGCAAAACTAAATGAATTGCACAAGAATAATTTGTAGGTTCCACTAGAGTAGAAAATAAAGTTTCAATAAGCAAGACCTCCATTAGTTGTATAAACCTAAGCAACTCATAACTAGCCATAACGAAGAGAATCCACAACGAAGAATCATAGTTTTCTCTACAAACAATAAAAACAGAAGAGAACCCACAACGAAGCTCTATGACACATTATAAACATAACGAAAATCATGGATTCTTAATCAAAACAACCAACCAAAGCCATAAGAAAAAGCTTCTCTTGGATAAAGGAATTGATTAAGGCGTAAGTCACGTAACTGTTTAAAAACAAAACCACAAATAAGACAAAGCTTCAAAGTCCACAAGTGTTTCTCCATAAACTAGTCAAAGAAACCTTGCAGCATTAACAAGCGTCAACAACTTCTCTGTTCTCAAAGCATCTTTCCAATAATCTTTGCCAGGAATCACAATCTTATACAAGATCAAAGAATCCAACTTGATTGCCTCCTATGCTTCAGCCCAATACAGTAATATATAAGAAGAAAACCCTCTCAAAAAACTACAGAGACAATCGACTAACCAAAGCAACCCTGTTAAATGCATATTGGAAGCTACGAATTCAAAATCGTCGATAGAACTCAATACAATCCATATACAGAGACAATCGACTAACCAAATCAATAAAACAGAACTCAATACAATCAAATTTTATAACACTATCAGATCGGATCAATAAAACGCGATCAGATCAAACCCATAAAAATCAGTGAGCCAAAAGGCCAAATGAAGAAAATAGATTTCTGACTCACAAGGAAGATGATGTTGATGTGTCATGATCAGTGACTCAAAATCAGTAATCCAGAAGGTGTGATCGATGAAAAGAGAGATGAAAGAGTCTCTTGTGAGAGAAGAAAAAAGAGAGAGAGACTAAAACCATGAAAACTATAAGATTACGTGAAAAAGTTTGGGTTAGATTGGATAATCGATAAATCCATTTTGATCCAAACCAATATTAATGGGATTAAATTCATTTTGCCCCACTAACCTCAAATTTTATTCTACTATACCTACCACTAAAATGATTTTTTTAAAAAAAATTAAATATAAAATATAGTTAAAGTCAAGCTCTTAATAAAATTGAAAACTACTTAAACCTAATTTACCTCACATGACCCGACAAACCAAGTGGACCTAAACCTAACCCGCCCCGCGAGCCCCTTTCTCTTCCTATTTTCCTTGTCTCTCTCATTTTCTCCAAATCCCTCGAAAAGAAACCCTAGATCCGACGAAATCAACTAACAAAATCGACAGAATCAACTGCGCCTCTCCCGTCTATCATCTTCCTCTCGTTCTCTTCTTCCGTCGACAACAAAGTTAACGAAACCCTAAACTCTGTCTTTCGTCTCCCAAATCTTCAGATCCTCTCTTGGTTTTCGTCTATGTCTCTTAACAGGTACGTTCCCACGTTCTCCGTCTCTTCGTTAAGTCTCCCATCTCATTTCTTCGTTCTCTGTCTTCCATCTTGTCTCTTTGTCCTTCATCTTCCATCTCCTCTCTTTGTTCTCGTTTGTTGTTTGGTTGTCTGGGTTTGAATTGAATGTTTGTGTGAACTTAGGAGAGTAATGTTAAATCGAATTGAATGTTTTGATATGTGAAATCGAAATTCGATTGAGTGATAGTTGTGACTGAATATTTGGTGTTTTATGATATTCAGAGGATTGAGATAATGACCGGACGTAAGAAACATGGAGGAAAAAATCAGAGTAAAAAGAATAAGAGAAAGTCCACAAGAGCAGAGGTTGACCGAAGAAACAATGCTCCTGTAGAAGATGATCATGTAGAAGATGATCATGTAGAAGAGCATGTACAAAAGCATGTACAAGAGCATTCAGACAAGAATGATAGTGATGATATGTCTGCACCATCCCAGGTAAAGTGTTACTGCTTATTATTGGCTTTAGTTTAATAAAGTGTTACTACTAGGTGGTGATTGAATGTTTGTTTTTATGTATGTTAAGGGGAATGAGACAATGACATGCCGTGAGAAACTGGGAGAGAAGAAGAGGAATGAAAATGCTCATGTATTAGAAGAACTTCCACATGGGAATGAGACTTATCATATATCTGCAACATCTCAGGTATGAATTCCCTAAAATTTTCTAAATATTTCTTTGGTTGTAATTGAAAATGCTATTGTTGGTGTATTACTGGTGTGACTGGTTTTACTAAAAATAAATTTGTACTATGGTTTTACTACGAATAAATTTGTACAACTGGTTTACTACGAATAAATTTATACAACTGGTTTTACTAGACAAATTACTAACTACTTATGTGGTTTGCAAGAATGCCAACCATTACCACCTGATGATTTGTACTTCAAGAACACAGAGCTCACCAAGACATTTAAGATAAAGAGCATGTGTTATGTGAGCAAACACGGTGGGGATCATCAAAAAACTTTAGTCCGAGTTGCCCTAGTTCGAAAACTACCCTCAATTTTGTCATTTATCCACATGCCTGATGAACCAAACTTGAAACTGTTGGGTATGTGGATGCTTCTACTGCGCACTATTCCCTTAGATGAGGAAGATGACACATCTTGGTTTGCGGTTAATGGTGTGCCCATCCGGTATTCTATGAGAGAGCATGCACTCATCTCAGGATTGGACTGCCATCAATACCTGGCTAATTATGAGAAGTTGGGAGTTTTGCATTTGTAGATAGGCATTTTAAATCATATCGCGAAATAACAATGAAATTTGTGGAAGAGAAGCTGTTGAGTATGAGTGTGTGTGGGGATCGACTCAAGATGGCGGTGCTCTACTTCCTAGGCACGGTTATCAGAGGTAATGGAAAGTTCAGTGGCCGGTTTGACTCTTCATATTAAGAGTTGTCAATGATTTGGATGTTTGTCAAACCTTCCCTTGGGGCCGCTTGACGTTTGAAGATGTTATCTGGTCAATTAATCACGTGATGAAGGCTCTAAAGGGGAAAGCTAAGAAGAATGTCAGTTTTCCTGGCTTCATACTTCTTTTAGAGGTAACTCTTATTCTAACTTAAATTTTAACTTGTTGTGTGATTTTTTTTTCTTGACAAATTCTTTTTGTAGGTGCTGCCATTTGAGTGTATTCCAGTTTTAAATGCATAATTTAGAGAAGGTGTAGATGGCCGTATGAGAAGCTGTCCGAGGATGTGCAAGAGGCGGTTCCAAAGTAAAATATGAAGGGTTATCCACTTGAGGATTTGTATGATTCTCTTGGACAAACTAAGATATGTAATTGAAAGTGTTTTGGTTAAGTTAGTAGGATACAATATGCTGGAATGATAATTTTGGTTAAGTTAGTAGGATACAATATGCTAGACTGATATTGTTTTGGTTTTTATTTTTAGGTAATTGAAAGTGTTTTGGTTCCTACTGTGAATGAAGAAACTCTCATGGCGCGCATAGTGGAAGATGAGCTAGACTATGAAAATGAAGAATGAGTAAGTAATATGTGGAGCACATGGCTAACTGTTAAGGAAAAAACTATCTGTGGAAAGGTCTTTATGAGTTAGATGTGGCCGAAAGAGAGTTTCCTAAGAAGAAAAACAAAGAGAAAGTAAATGAAGAAGCATCCATCTCAAATCATGGTTTGGAGGATATTGTGAAAGGGTTTGAAGAGAGTCTGATGACATCTTTGAGTGAAGTGAGTGTGAAGATAGAGACAATGAACAAAAGGCTTGATGTCGTTGAAAAGAGCCAAGGTATTTTAAAAAAGAAGGCTAAGAAGATAAAGAAAATGGTGGGGGAGGCTTGAGGAGATTGAAAATTGCCAATATTTTTTTTAAAAAGAGGGCCAATAAGATGGTTGTGATGGAAGGAAGTCTTGATGGGATTTAGAAAAATCAAGGTTTGATGAAAAATAATATTAGGAGGATGACAAAGAAACTGAAAGAGAAGGAGAGTTTGACCGAGGAAGGATGATCATCCAGAGAAGTTCACAACGCCGCCACCGCCAAAGAGGGCACGTGCACTGTCACAGTGGATGCAGGATCCTTTCACCGAAGGAAAGAAGAAGCATAAAGCAAAAGCTAACGCTTAGCACCTATCGGTTTATGTATTATGTATCTCGGCCTTTGTTTTGAACTTATCGAATTTTGTTTTGAACCTATGTAGGATGGTTTTTGTATCTCGGCTTTGTTTTGAACTTATGTATGATGGTATGTTTTAACCTATGTAGGATGGTTTGTAAGATTATTGTGTACTTATTTATTGTGTGCTTGTCTTGATTACAGGTTTGGAATAGTAGAACAACTCACTCTATGTGCAAAAAGAAAACAAATTTGGACTACTATATTTAATAAGTATTACTAACAGCCTAAAACATATTTTACACATGCCTAGAACATATTTTAAAATGCCTAGAACATGTTAAACGTATATATCACTCCTTGACACGTCATATATTTACACATAGTATTACACACGGTAATTCAAGGTAGTACCCAAGGTATTAGTAATACAACCTTATTCCTAGTAATACTTTTGCAATTTTCAACATTTATTAATAATACTACGTGCAAAATAAAAATATTCTAGTAAAACCAATGCATTTAGAAAGTTTTAGATCATATATAACACTTTAGTATGGAAAATATTATGAAAATAAGTAATTTGTGTGATTCACATTACTATTACCTCATCATCAACACATTAAGCATGAGAGTATAATGAAGCTTTTTATGGAAACACAATGTTTTCTAAAAATCTAAGAAATACTAAAAAAAATTATGTCTAATTTAATATATAAATACATATAAATACAAATTATATAAGTTTTATCTGCTAAAATTATATATAACCCGAAAATATAGGGTTCTTTAAAATATGCTTAATAAATAGTAATCCAAGGTAGTTCAGGGTGGTTCTAGGTAGTTCCTAGTAGTTCCAGTAGTCCCCATTACACATAATAGTCCTAGTAGTTCAAGTAGTACCTAATAATTCAAAGCACAATATACTATATATACAAACTTTTTACTCGGTCGTGGCAGAAGTACTTCCACTTTCCAAATACTCATACAAACCTCTTCCTCTCCTTCCTCTGCCCCTGCCCCTTCCCCTTCCCCTTCCTCATCCAAGCGATTCTCCGACTGATGGAATCCTTTACTTTTTGGTGGGTCCTTTCTTTCTTTCAAATTTCGGAGGAAACACTTTTAGTGCTCTAATTTCGTCTGGTATAAACCATTCTGACATATGAGGAACAAAATATATTGTCCTGCAATACGCCAATGCCCAAAGATCCACCAAATAGTATTTCGTACAAAAATTTTGTAGATGGAGGTCTCTTCCTACACTCAAGAACTAGACAGCAGCTACAACATGCACACATGGGATTTTGTTTATATCAAAACACTTGCAGCTGCAAGTTTTTCTAGCCAAATCAACCATATAAAATTTTCCGTCACTATCATTGACATTGTACTCAAGATGGTAGTTGTTTAACTCGGTAACATCTAAACACCCTCCTGCCAAACACCTTTTTGACATTTCCTTTTCTACAATAGGCACAAGCTTCTTTGTGAAGGGTATTTCAGCTGACTCCTTCTGATGTTTGTTAAACCATTCAGATATTTTCGCAACAATGACATCAATCATCGGTAGCAAAAAGTATTTCCTCGCTTCCCTAAGAACACCATTAATAGATTATGATGCATTGGTTGTGTCAACATTGTATCTATCTCCTTCAAAATAACATCTTGCCCATTTTCGTGGTTTAACACTTTTCTCCAGATATGCCGCTACAGAAGGATAATTTCTGGAAAAAGCACCATAAAGTTCCAGAAACTCAACCACGGTATAAGCATGTGCACACTCTCTAAACTTAGCCGCGCAAGTTTCTTTGTGGTTGAAAACGTGTCCTTTGACATTCTGAGGCAAGTGTTAGATAAAATACCCATGTGTGGCCGTTGGAAACACCTCACGTATTGACTTAATCAAGCTTACATTCTTATCCGAAAGAAACACCAATTCGGATTCATATGATATCACTGACTTCAACTTATTCATAAACCACGTCCAACTTTCATCTTTCTCACCATCAACTACACCAAATGCAATAGGGTAGTGGTGATGATCAAGATCTTGAGCCGTCGCAACAATTAGAACTCCACCATAGACATGCTTAAGATGTGTTCCATCCACAATGATAACTTTTCTCATAGCAACAAACCCTTCTATGGAAGCTCCCAATGCGAAAATAAATACTTAAATCTTTTAGTCTCATCCACTTCAACATAACTTAATGTGTCAGGATTCTTCAGCTGAAGAATGTACATATAAGAGTATATCTTAAGAAAAACCCTTTTTTGGAGTACCTCAGACTTCATTAGCAGCTCGTATTTTCCCCCTCCATGCAGTAGAATATGATACATGGTTTTGGTGTGTCATATGTACCGGAATATTCTTCACCTAAAACAGATGCAAGAATTTGTGGTGTGCCTTTCCTTCTATTGCTGAGGGTACTTGTAGTAACAATAGAGCATGTATGCAACTTGATGTAAGTTCTGACCGTACAACGATCTGAATTCTTAAGCTTTTCTACTCGCAAATACCACTTGCAACCTTCATTAGCTCCTCGACATTTCACCACATATCTCTTAGTATCCTACTTAACTATTTCATACTCAAAACAATCCTCATGTGAAGCCCTTTGAACTAGAACTTGCAATTCTCTCTTAGTTCTAAATTCTTGACCTTTAACCAACTCAATACCATCATCCCATTCTTGATCTAATATTGTTGTGCCTGCAACTTCCGGCCTTGCAGCTTCAACTTCTGAATTTTCATACCCATACTCAAAATTCTGATGCATCTCAAGTTCTTCATTTTGTTCGGCTGTGTAGAGTGTGATCCCACCATCCATCTCAACTTCCCGAGTTGCATCTTTCTCGCTACCCTCTTTACCAATATCTTCTCTATCAGAAGACCGATATAGCTATCAATATCATCATCCTCTTCTGAAAGTGGCCCATCACCATCTGTATTATCTCTATCATTGATGATCTCCACATGTAAAACACTTTTACATTTCTCATTATTCACTTGCAGTAGATAACCTAGAACGTCTTCATCCGCTGAAATATATGATGGCTTGTTTGAATACAATACCATTGGAAAGTAACTAATCTTCAGAATCCCATCTACCTTAATCTTTCTGAATATAAGCTCAACCAGCTCAGAATATGTAACATCATCCACGGATGTCTTCATCACTAGCGTATGAAGTTCATCTTCTCTCGAGATCAATTTTATATCAGCCCCATCCTTAATGTAACTTCCCCCATAGTCAAAACATTTGATTGTACAAGGAGAGGTCATAATTCCCCCCCCCCCCCCCCCCCCCCCCAAAAAAAAAAAAAATTATGATTACTTAAGAATTCAAAGAATCTAAGTTGCCCTATTATATTTTTCGTACATAGTCGTTCCAATGTTCCTTGTAATACTATTTTAGCTATAATAGTACCAGTAGTTCCAGTAAGTCCCACAAAGTTTCATTTTTCTTTAATTTAACCCTTTTAAATGAAAATTTGTATGTCATTCAACCCACAACATCGTCTACGACCATTTTAATGCATTATATTTCATAAAAAACGTGTAAAATATTCAATAATATAAAAATAGTCTTTAAACATCATTTCATATTTTTATATCAATATACATAATTTTTTTGTTTTTCATCGGTTTAGATCTTTTTAAACGACTGAGAACGTGTTAAGCAACTCATGTTATCTGATCATTTTGGTAAGTCTCCATATCTGATCTTTCTTCATTTGGTAACCTTTTGTTGCTTAAAACTCTTACCTATTTACAAAACCAAAAATCTCCAACCTCTCTCTAATCTCTTTGAGCTTGAAAACACCAAACTTTATATTGAGTTCTCATTTTTGTCTGATGTCTTTCTCACTAATTTATCTTGTTTTTGTAGGTTTTTTTATTACATAGTTCTCATCTTTGAAAGTTAATAACATATCTTGAAGTTGAAAATATATTTTTTACAAAACCTAACGTAGAAACTTCCCAAAAGTTTTCTCTCATTAACTAGACACATTGATAAACATGAATCTTGTTAACCTCATTATTATCACCAATTAAGTTATGTTTCATTCAAGAGCCCCAATATTGAATAATATACATAAATTTAACAAGAAAATATTAAAAAATCTAGAGAAAATGAAAGTTTATTAAATGCTGACTTAGAAGACTTATACAGAAGTCTTCCGGCAAAAGACTTCTACGAAGTCTACCATTTAGGTCATTTTTGTAGTTGTAAATTTACAAAGGAAGATTTCCCGCGGCGAAACTCTTCCTAGGTTACTTATAATTGACAATTAAAATTTCAATATTTAGTTTTAATTGGAAGACTTCTAGGCTGGAAAACTTCCCCAAAAGTTTTCTTTCATAACCAAATGTTTGACCAGAATCTCGAAATAAAAAGCTCGACCAGAAGACTTCCATGAAAGTCTTCTAATTAAAATTAAATATTTAATTTTCAATTTAAAAGGTTACCTTAGACGAATTTCACCGACAATGAGAAGACTTTCATCGACATTTGATAAGACTTTTCGGGAAGTCTTCTATAGAAAGTCAATTTTTCTGACACAATTCGGTCAATTGCAAAACTAACATGTTTATCCGAGACGATTTCCATGGAAGTTTTCTCATTTTTTTTGTTAGAAGAGAAAAGTTGTAAGATTTCCAAAAAATTTGTCTCTAAAAATATAAAGAAAGTTAATTAAAAAACTAACATATGCAATTACCAGAAGACTTCAAAGAAGTCTTCTCCGACGACGTCTGAAAAAATTCTTAATCATTCTTAAATCCAATGAGGTTCCTGTTTAGCTTCTCCAAGGATACATTATTTTTATTGAAATTTACCCACTTGTTCTTGACCAAAACTCATGAACTCTAGTAGTTCTAATAAGCATATAAATTTTGAAAAAAAAAATTGGCCTTTTGGGATGAAATAAGAGAGGAAGTGAAAGAGAAATGGTTTGGGTGTTTAAGAAATAAGAATATGAACATGTAGATATTTATTTTAGGTGCATCTAGAGCTTGAAATCAGTTGTTCATGTTGGTTGATGTATTGAAGATAATGAAAATGTTGTAAATAAAAGAGGAAGATGAAGATGATAATTGAGTAAGACAAGCTTTTTGAAAAAAAAGAATAACAGTTTCGTGAATAATCCAAGCATCTAGGATGAATAGGACAAATTTAAGTTCCAAATTTTTTTAGATTAGTTTTGCATTTAAGTTTTTGTTTGAGTCATTTTTGCAGAAATCCTATATATATATGTATATATATATCTTCAATAAGTGGTTAAGAAAAGTGTTTTGAAATAAAAGATAATTTTTCTTAATCGAGTCAAAATTTCTTAGAAATGAATATCTTCGTTTTCTTGGATATAAACATCTAATTAGATGAAAATAATAATTGAAATTTTGAAATTAATTGAATAATATTAACATTAGTAATTTATTTTACCATAAGATAAGAAAAGATAAAATTTAAAAGTTAAAAACCACGTTAAAATTAAAATAATATATTTTCAATTTTTTTTAAAAAAAAATGAAAAGATGAACAATATATTTTAATATTAATGTAACAATATTCATTGCTTCATTTTGAAACAATAAATGAAATAGGGTTGAAGCAAAATATACTTTATAATAAAACAAAACGTCAAAATGTAGGGTTGGAGACGGTGTAAGGCCCCTTCCATCCCTAAGTATGGAAGATAATTTTTACAGTTAAATAATTAAAAAATGATAAGATATAGGAGAGAAAGTTATACTGTATATTTTTTTTGAGAACATGCCTAAATGGTATTGTATTCTGTATAGAGATATTATTATAATCCTGTAAGAAATCCAACATACAACTGACATTTTTCATTGGCTTAAATTTAAGAAAGAAAATAAAATTTGAATCATATAACAAATTGTGTTAAAATATTTCATTGAATGGTTGAGACCCTCTGGTTGGGCGGATTTTAGCCAATAAATCAGTTTTAAATAATATATTATTTTGTACCATTTTCCTTGCTATGTGCATTTTGCTATTTTTTTTGTTATTGAATCCAGTTACCTTTTCTAATACACTGCATTTTTGTTTGATCTCAACAAAACATTATAACGACAATTCAGCACACATGGGAAGAACCGAACTGTATTAAATTAGAAATAACCAAAATTAAAATCGAACCGAATTTTATAAATATCTAGATGGATCCTATGTTTCTAGAACTAAAAAAATTAATTAAAATTGAATCGGAATTGAACCGAAAACTAAAGGATACACAAAATTTTAAAATACTGATTATATACTTAAAATATCAATTATGTTTAGTTTTTAAACAACCAAATGTCCTACAAATAATATTTATAAACCAAATTATCTTAATATTTTTACCCAAGTATTTAAAATTATTTGAATTACCTGACATTTTTTTCTAAACAACCCTAATTACTTAATATTTTAACCTGAAAAACCCAAACTATATGACGTTTTA
This sequence comes from Moricandia arvensis, assembly GCA_905132765.1. Classification (NCBI taxonomy): domain Eukaryota; kingdom Viridiplantae; phylum Streptophyta; class Magnoliopsida; order Brassicales; family Brassicaceae; genus Moricandia; species Moricandia arvensis. The sequence continues at coordinate 18,387 of CAJHQP010005501.1, forward strand.
CACTTATTATCTGAAATTACCCGAAAAACTAAAAATAAAAATAAATTGGACTTATATATTTGTGGATATTAGCTGGTTCCCAACTTTGATACTGGAACCAAAAACTAAAATAACCTAACCGGATTTTGTAAGTAAGTTTTGTTTAATATATTAAAAGCTGTGGTTAAGTTTAATTAAAAAAAAAAAACACTATCCAACAAACAATCGAAATCTCACCGAGGTTAGACTCAAGTCTATGCCAATCAAATAGCTAAATACGATCTTGAATCCTATTTGACCGAAGTCATTAATCAAAGCATATGTTACACATCCCTATTCATAGTCACCAATGAGTTCTCTCTCTCTCTCTCGACGTAATCGCTTTGACAGAAAAACTGGTCTTGTTATGCAAAGACATCTCCAACCAGAGGGAGAGAAAAGACAAAAGTGTATAGATTATGAGAAGAAAAAAAACCACCACTCTAGTCTAAACTTGAAGAAAAACCTCTCATTTTCTCATCTCTCACCTTACTGTAGAACTTTCAAGACCCCCCACAAGGAATAACGGGACGCACGGATATATCTGTTTCTTTTGTCTTTGCAGGTCCACTAGACGGTCCTCCTCCTGTCCCTTTTGACTTTTTCTGCCTCGATTGTTTCTGTCCCATAGACTGATCATTCTGTTGAGGTAAGTCTAACCCTGAACCTGACTCAGACCCTGAGCCCGTGCTCTGCTCTCTCTGTTTACCCGTGCTACGTCTTGTTGGTCTTGTTGAACCTCCTACCCTTGATGGAGACTCTGCAGGTGAGTTGTTTGTGCCTGTGGATGCTTTACGCCTCCCCTTGTTCCTTTGCTTCTCCCTGGGTTTCTTGTTGGAGCTTCCTTTTGCCTCAGCCGTAGGAGACTTATAATCATGCATCTGCAGATTCCCATGTAAGATTACAACCAAAGTATCTAAATATGTAGAGTAACGTAATATTTACCCAGCTTGGGGTCGTAGCAGAGGGTCCTTCCCATCCTATATGAGCAACATGTTTCACGTCGGTCGGTTTTCCAATCTGCATCTCTGGTTCCTTATCATCCTCTGCATGTAGCAATTTTTGTAACATTTTAAATTCTGATTCCATGATGACTATACATAGACATGTATTAATAAATTGATAAGTGAACTCACCGAAGATGCGAGCAATGTACCTCAATCCTTTTAATAGACCCTTCATTGGTGAGGTCAGCTTCAACTTGCAAATGCATACCTAACTTGCAAATCAAGCAATCAAAAACCTTTTTTCATAATTCGTTTCTAAGAGATTCTTCTTCTTTTCTCTTAAAATTATGTGTTCACGTTATAAATAAGGTTGTGATACGCAGAGGGGGAAAGCTTGAATTGTTTTAAGGTGAATCCTACTTGAAATAAAACCCCTTAGAAATCGATAAAATGAGCTTACATTGTTATGGGAGAAGATAAAACACTATACCAAAGAAAGGAATCATATAGATTTCGAAGATCTATAATTCCTGCAAATGTAAGAGGAATATATAAGCAAATAAGAAGAATAAAACATTATTTGCCTTAAGAAGAAAAATGACAAGAGAAAAGAAATTACCTGGCTACAAACTTGTAAAACGATATTTCTTTTCAAAATGTTTCAGGAGAAAATCAAAAGGCTTTTCTTTATTTTGTTATTTTGTGTTATGGGTCGCGAGTAGAAGAGAAAGGTAACGTAATGGAAAAAAAAAGAAATCTCAAGATGTGTCCTCTTTCTTTGAGCACAAGGAGCTCTTTTCTCTCTTTCCTGTCGATTTCTACGTATGGCGGATAAACACACGGCGAATGATTATTGGATGTAAAAGTTGTAAGTCAACGGATAGCCAGAAGATTTCCCTTATTTGGTGGTTTCTATATTAAGGTTCTCTGAGTCATCTTTATGGTCGTTTTTTACTGGCACACGCGGGAGATACGGTTATTGGTTTTTAGGGAACGCTTAACATTTTTACAGTTGTAAAAATGTTTACATGCTAGATTTTATTATTTACAACTGTATGTAAACATTTTTACATATCTACGATTCTACATACAGTTGTCTTAATATTATCACTTTTGTGGTACCACGATATCTCATTCTCGAACATGCTAGAAGTTAAGCCAACATAAACATTAAAGAGCTTTTCGTTTCTCCATCGGTATTTCCATCCGGATGATCCATTTATGTGATTCATCTAGATGATCTATCCAGATTTTAGGGGTTGTTCATTTCTCCATCTAGATAAGCCATCTAGATGAGTCATCTGAATGGATTTTATGTTCGTTTTTTTTTCTATTTTCATCTAGATGAGTTTAATAAACAAATTACAAATATACCACTATTTTGGTTTAATCATTTACTAGATTTTGACCCGCGCTTTCAAAGCGCGGATTTGTTTTGGATAAAAATGTTAGTTGATATATTTTTTTAAAATTTTGACATACATATCTATGTTAAATATAGTTTTTCAGTGTTTTCATATCAGATTCGGACCCAATGTTGAATTGTAAATCAGGTGATCCGTATATATCCAATTCAAATTTAATGAAAATTTTGTTAATTAAAATTCTGATAAAATCGGGTATAAATCTAAACAATTATCATTAAACATGTGAACTAATCCTAGTTACCCATTAAAACTCCAAAGTAAGCTGATAATATTTATAAAGTTAAAGTTTTATGTACTTTTAAATTGTACATAAAATTGAAAAAAAAACTATTAGATTTGTAGTTTTTTGTACTTTGATGATTTTTTACTATTCGAAAAATGAAATTGATATTAGAGAAGATAAAAATTTATTTATATGACAATATTAGTTTGTTTTGTTATTTATATTGTTTGAGAATAAGTTTAAAGATGTAAGATCTTACAATAAATATTTTAATATATTGTTTGTTACTATTTTGAATATATATATTTAAATCTTTAGGGAAAATTAAGATATGTTAACAACCTATTTAAAAAAACTGTTTGGTTAAATAAGTTAAGATATGATAACATTAATGTTTGTTCCTCTAAAATAATATCATCTTATTAAAAAAATCTTTAATAATTGCCCCATTTAAATCTTATCATAAATAAGAAGATAATTTAGGGTGATTTTTTTATAGATATAAATGCATTAGGCTTAAAAATGATGTTGTAAGAGATATTAATTATATTATATAGTATTTTTAATTTTTTTACCTAGAAGCAAGTTGGGTTCAAATTTGTGCTTCTGTTTTAATAGTATTGATTTGTTATTAATTTTAACTTAACTAATTTTTATTATTTAGTCTAAAATATATTTACACTAAAATTACTTTAAAATTAACATTTTGATATTTATAAATTTTATTTCATATACTCATATATTTATGAATGCTTCCTGTTTTGTGATAATTTGAACAAATGGTTTCTCAGGTACTCAGTCTTTAATATGTTTGTGCTGTCGATGGATGCAAATTCTTGATGTCTTCTCATACTATAGTATTAGTAATCACCACATCAAAACTGAAAAAACATGTTTTACGGTTTTGGTGGGAAAACATGTTTTTAGGTTTTAGCGGGGAAAACATGTTTTTTTCGTTTTGCGAATTTTACGATTTTGGCGGGAAAACATGTTTAATGGTTTTGGCGGGAAAACACGTTTTGGCAAGAAAATACATTTTTTTGCAGTTTTGGCGGAAAAACGCATTTTTACGGTTTTGACAGGAAAACGCGTTTTGCGGTTTTGTCAAGAAAACACGTTTTTGCGGTTTTGGCGGGAAAACGCGTTTTTGTGGTTTGGTGAGAAAACATGTTTTGCAAGTTTGGTGGGAAAACGCGTTTTGGCGGGAAAACATGTTTTGGCAAGAAAACACGTTTTTTGCGGTTTTGGCGGAAAAACACGTTTTTATGGTTTTGGCAGGAAAACATGTTTTTACGGTTTTGGCGAGAAAACACGTTTCACAATTTTGGTGAGAAAACACGTTTTGGCGGAAAAACGCGTTTTTACAGTTTGGCGGAAAAACACGTTTTTGAGGTTTTGGCAGATAAACATGTTTTTACGGTTTTGGCGGGAAAACGTGTTTTTGTGGTTTTGGCGAGAAAACGTGTTTTTGCGGTTTTGGCGAGAAAACGCGCTTTTATGTTCTTGGCGGGAAAACATATTTTTACGCTTTGGCGGGAAAACAAATTTTTACAGTTTTGACGGAAAAACACATTTTTGAAGTTTTGACGGAAAAACGCGTTTTTGCGGTTTTGGTAGGAAAACTCATTTTTGTGGGTTTGTCAAGAAACACGTTTTTGCGGTTTTGCCGAGAAAACGCGTTTTGGCGGAAAAACGTGTTTTTGCGGTTTTGGCGGTAAAACATGTTTATACGGGAAAACGCATTTTACGGTTTTGCGGTAAAACGTGTTTTTACGGTTTTGGCGGTAAAAAACATTTTGCGATTTTTGGCGGGAAAATGCGTTTTTGCTATTTTTGTGGAAAAATGTTTTGTTTTTTCCGTTTTTGGCAGGAAAATATTTTTTGTGGTTTTAGCGGAAAATGTATTTTTTTTAGTAGGAAAATACAGTTTTGTAATTTTTCGTGAATGAAAAATGATATTAGCTTTAAGCTTATAATTTGTTAATGTTCTAAGTCTAGCCTCGAATAAAAGAAGACAAATTGGAGGAAAAGAAATAGATCTGTTTTTATCAAATTAGATCTAGTTACTCCTAAGCAGTAAGCCGCCGTCGTTATATTTGTTGCCTTTGTTTTGAAACTAGTCTGTAATTATCCACAATATCCCACCTAGGAGAAGAGTCGTGGCCACATCACCCGACCAAGGACAATCCCAATATATTGTAGTGGTCTCTTGAACAGAAGATCCCATCTCGAAAGTTTTAATGTGGGATCTTTTCTATAGCGCAGTCTTACTATTCTCGATTTTTTTTGTCTATATTAATTATTGATAATCTGAGTACACTAGTAACGTACCATAGTATACTATCAAAATCATAGTGTTAATTCATGATTACATACTAAACACCATTGCATATTGATTTTAATATAAATTTCGTTAATTTATTTATAATATTAACGTTGTAACGACATATTTTAAAACCATCTTCCGGTTATATCCCTTTAATAATGTCATTGTCTTTTTTTATTTTTTTTCATCAAATATATATATTCAACTAAGACTCTACGAACCATCTTGGTAACTCTACATCTATATGAACAACAAAAGACGATCGTTGCCTAGCGTTACGTGCCAGACTATCCGTCACTGAATTTTGCATTTTGGGAACATGAATGATCTCTAAGTGATTGAAGCTTCTCTTCAGCATCTTGATGTCTTCTAGATAGCTTGCAAAATATGGCCACTATGCAGGATCCAAAACCATCTTCACCATTTGAAAACAATCTATTGCAAAAGTGATATGAAACTGCAGTAAATTTCCCATACTCTCCATCATCCAAATAAGAGCCTATACTTCGGAATGTAGAGGTGATAAGTTGGTTCTCGTATTTCTGGCTATCATCAATCCTTCAAAACCTTTCAAAGTACTGTACCATCATTGTCCTAATAATGTATCCTCCTCTTTCCATGAGTCATATGTAAAATACAATCTCCCCGGAATTTGAGGTAAGGATGACAAGTCTATCGCTTTGTTATGGGATATCCATTGTGAGAATGATGTACGTGCCTCCAACCAGAGTGTCGCTTCTGTTTCTGCCAGCTTAATGGTGTCTCTGGGGTTAGTATCAATGTTACTAAAACCATGTTATTCCTGGTCTTCTAAATGTATCATAGTATCTAAGCAAACTGATGATCATCCATATGTGGTTCAACCAACCAAAACAAATGATTCATATTTGTAAATATTTATTGAGGCAGGAAAAATAAGTGAAATCGATGGAATCTTTGGGAGAGATAAAACTTGGACGGCCGAAGGACATTCTAAAACACGTAATTGATTCCTTGTATTGCCCACATCTTGCACACTGATATCCCACTGCAACTTTCTCGCTGTTAAATTTTCCTAACAGAAATACAACCTGAGACAATTTGCCACATAAAATGCTTGTTCTTATGTGGACTGTTTTGCTGCAGACATTTTTCCAAGAGTATGTCTTTAGGGGAGTAATATTTGGTCCAAAGATCGGAGCCGTCTTTTCAATGTATGGGTATACCCTTTCCAAATGTCTTTGGCTTTCTTAAGTTCTTAAAAATTCTAAGGTCATAACATTTATTGATTGATATCCTCTAGAAATTATTTAAGAATGATTTCGTAAGTGTCTTCACCATACTCATTCTTAAAAATGGTGACATGAATTATTAAAAAATGATGAAATTGATCATATCTAATTATGACATGACTTAATACAATTATGACAAAAAATAAAGTATTAAAAATTCAATATAAAATAATAAGAAAATGGTAATTTAAATAATTAAAAAATATAAGAAAAATAATTTAAATCTTAGATAAATTTTATACACTATACACTAAAAATTTAAAATTTAATTAATTTATTTAATATATATTCAATGTTTATGATAAGAAAATATCCAAAAATACTGTTTATGTTTTAGATTTTGTTTTTAAAAATATAGTATATATATGATACTATATTAAGACATTAAGTTGCCAGAATATAAATTATCATATTTAAATTTTCTTTTATTTATATTATAATATTTTGAAATCTGCATGTTCCAAATTCAATTATTCAACCAAAACCATTTCATTTTACCAAGTTCAATGTTAGCCAGAAGTTGATTGTTGGTTTTGATTCCTCACTCTGGTATAGAAATATTCAGTTCGGTCAAGATATTGATCCAAGAAGACACTCGAAACTGGAAGGATAAAACAAACCTCACTTACCTTAGGGAAAAGGGCTTTGTCGGCCACCGCTTGCAACCTAAATGGTTTCAATTTCAACCAATCAATAGTTGATAGTCAAGGACCATAAAGTTGAAAGTACCAGAGATTCCTAGAGGCATACCCATCAGCTTGTTGCATATCTCTTCTAAACAAAACACTCCAGATCCGCACTTCCCTTTAAATATACTCCATTCTCTCTTTTTACCAAAAATATTTCAAGAATATAATATTGTTTTAATAAAAAGGTGTCATTGCCATCTTGTTTATAAGTCATATAATATTAATTTGGGAAATTATTCTAAATAACCCTTTTAAAATTTTTGTCACAAAAGAGTTCTCAAGAAGAAACATGACCAAAATATATTTTATTAAAGAGGAAAAGATATTTACACCCCTTGCTATATATATAATAAAAATAAATAAAAATATTTTTAAATTATTTTTAAATTATATTTTTTTTTTCAAATTTGAACTTTTTTAATTTTGCGATTTTTTTTGATTTTTCAATATTTGTTTTGAAAATACGAAAATGCTTTTTGCAACTAGTTTTTAAATTTTAATTTTTTAATTTTTAATCTTATTTTCTATTTTTTAATTTTAAACCCCAACCCCAAAACTTCATCTCTTAACTCTAAACCCCAAGTCTATTGGTTAGTTAACCCTATGTATTAAGAGTATACTTACCATTCAATAAAACGTCTTTTGATCACTTTCTTTCTTGTAGCTATTTTTATGAAAATAAACTAAAAAGGGGTTGAGCAGAAAAAAAAAACTAAAAAAATGTGCTCCTGGAGAATTTCTCTATTACTTTTCAAAAATTTATTACATGATGTTAAGATTAGGAAAAATTCCATAAAAATTACCAGCTATATTGAAAAGTTTGAGTATCAAAAAAGTTTAATGAAATTTAGTTGGAAGATTATTATGGAATTTTTCGTGAACGATATTGTAACATAATCAATTTATTATAGATATTTATATTTTGACAAAAATTTTGAGATATTTTAATAATTTTTGTATCATCGCATCAAAGAATAATAAAATATATAAATATTTACCTTTTGTTGATAGTTAAATAAGTAAATTTATATTTAAGTTTATTACGCAATGTAAGGAGAAGCCTAATCAAGTTGTAAGTTACTTAAAGTATTTAAAATTGATAAATATATATATCAGAAGTTAAATTTTTAACTAAAAGTAGAAACACTAAAATTTATTAAATTGTAGTTTTTCAATAAATAAAATAGTAGAATTATTATTTCAAAAATGAAAATAATTTATTAAATTAAACTAATTTACATACAATCATATTTGAAATTAAAGTAAATAAAAACTAAAATTAACTAATTTAATTTTTTTTTAAAATGATGAACTGAAAAATAAATATAATGCAAATAAATTCTTATTTAAATAAAATATATTTTATATGTTATTATTTCTGCCCATGACGCATCATGAAACCATATAATATAGTTATTAAAAATTTCCAAAATTTTGATTTTACTATTAACCAATGTCATCTTTTATTATTATCTAAACCAAGAATTATAAATAACTAACCAAAAACCATAAATATCGTAAATATAAAGACTTTTTAAAAAGTAGCTTTCAAAGTTTTTTAGGAGATTTTTAAAAGTATATACTCCTTATATTTCCTTTTAGTTGGTGTTTACGGTTTTTCACAAATAGTAAGAAAATACCATTTTTAAGAAATTTATCTTGGTTACGTAAAAATAACATTGAACAAAACTCTTTCAACCAATAAGAAAATTGCAGAGTTTTATAATTGATCACAAATTTCAGACAACACTAAATTCTATTTAAAATAATGAGAAAATCACCTATTATGAAATATAATAAAAATATTTAATTATTACATATTATGCACGGACTTCCATCGAAAACGTTGTCGTTGTTATTACTTTTCTTGGTAAACTTAAAATCTATCAATACAAGAAAAAACAAACATAAGTGCTGCGACACACACTACTATGCAAGGACTAATAACACACATGTCAACTATACTTCCATTGTAAAAATAACTATAAAAGTCTTTGATCCGCGCGCCTGCGCGAATGTTATTTTTTATGAATGTCAAATATTTTAAGCAATTTGTTTGATACAACTGCATATATGAATGAAACTTAATATTCGATATCCGTTATCCGATCTGGGATCTCATCCGCTTCAAAAAACAGATATTCGCGGATCCTAATAGTGATTTTACGGATTCAACTAATTCAAGTACGAATTCGGATAGTAAAATTTAGGTCTGAATATCTGGATCTGGATATTAAATATTTAAAATTTAATTATAGTTATGTATGTATATTATATATACTTTTATATAAAATAACTAAAATTTTAATTTAAATTTGAATGCTTTTAAAGTTTTTTAAAATAATAATTTTAAATAGACTAATAGATGGTTAATATTTAAGTTTTTAATTAAAAAACAGGTCCAAATATCCGCATGTATTCGGATTTTTGTCCGAATATCCTAACCCCGAATATCCAGATTCGGATAACAATTTTACGAATCCGATGAATGCATATCCGAATCCATATATCCTAAAATACCTCAGAAATTTGATATGTCCTAGACATAACTGTGTATATGTATTATATGGTGATTAAAAATTTAAATTTTTTAAATTACATAAATTATTCTTATTAGATATATCGTACAAATGAATAATACATTGTGTTTGTTTGTATATATAACCATTTATAATAACTATTAGTATGTATTTTAGTTACTAAATTGTTATGGAAAATTACATGATTTTGTTATTTTAAATGAATAAGTTCAAATTATATAAAAAATTATTGACATTATTAGCTTTTTTATAGTTCAAATATAGTTGGTTAGCTTATATGAATATGAATATGAATAAAATAAACTAATTTAATTATATATATATATATATATATATATAACACATATACATTTTTTTATGAAATATTCAATTTCAATGATAAATGTTGTTAATGGGTTTAGCCCAAATTTATTTTTTTCTTGTTAATAATCAATGTTTAGATGTTTGGATGCAATGATAGTATCAGTGACATTTCTTGTAAATGTTAGGTAAAATCAAAGGTTATTTTTATTTGTACTTCAGTTTTTAATAGATTAGATGTCTCTTTTTTCAGAATTATTTACTGGCACTTCCACCTGTAGGCACCAAATTTACAAGATCAGGGAATTTGATATATAAAACAAAAGCTACAAATAATAAAAATTAAAATACAGCGATATAATACTGTGGTTGGATAAAAATGGACTGAAAGAGAATCAAGACTAAGATCTTTTTCTTTAATTCTTCAAACGCCCGTAGTGCGCTAGTTTGAATATGCTTAAGAATCACACGATACAACTTCCTATATCTTCAACGTCACAACATTTGAGAACCAAAGTCTGTCAAAAGCTATATATATGCTATACTGTGAGACACAAAAAAAGAAGAAGAAATTGTTGTATTGGATGTGTATTTTCATAATGAGATGAGGCATGACATTTTATAGCCCCATAAAGTAACGTATGCATCTGATAGCACTAGATGGAGATTATATTTTGATTCTTTCATAATGGCTATATCAAGAGGTGAGTTGATTTTTTTTACAAAATTAACTCAAAATAAAAATTTCATTATTCAAATATTCAGTGAAAGACAAATTATAGTGGAGAAATCATCCATAAATGGTAAAAATTTTAAGAAGATATTTAATTTTTATATTTATATTTTCATGATATAATTTTTCTATATATTTTTATGTTTTATATTATTTTCCAAATATAGTATATAGATAATACTATAATTAAGACATAAAATACCAGAATAATCAAATTATAATATTTTAATAAATTTTATATTATATTATAATATTCCTAATATTTAAAATCGGCAATGTTTTTAAAATCTTCATATTTCCAAAATAATCTATATATAAAAATATTTAAAGAATATAATATTGCTTTTATAGAATTGTATAATTAACATCTTTTTATAAATTATATAATATTTACAAAAATTATTACATGATGTCAATATTATTGTAAGTAACATAGTCAATTAATTATTGGTTATTTATTGTATTTATCTGTCGAAGAGAGGATCCCATCTAAGAAGTTATGATTTGGAATTTTCTCTCTAGCACAATCCTACAAACCTCTATTTTCTTTTGTCTATATTGATTATTGAAAATCTGAGTACACTAGTAATCTAGCATAGTTACACTACCACAATCATAGTGTTAATTCATGATTACATACTAAACATCATTGCATATTGATTTTAATATAAATTTCATTAATTTATTTATAGCATTAACGTTGTAACAACGTATTTTAAGGCCATCTCCTAGGTTATATCCCTTTAATAATGTCATTGTCTTTCTTATTTTTTTTTGTTTGTCATCAAACGTACAAATTCAACTAAAACTCTGCAAACCATCTTGGTAACTCTGCATCCATATGAACAACGAAAGACGATTGTTTCCTAGCGTTGCTTGCCAGACAATTCGCCATTGAATTCTGTGTTTTGGGAACATGAACGATCTCTGAGTGATTGAAGTTTCTCTTCAATATTTGGATGTCTTCTAGATAGCTTTCATAATCTGGCATTTTGCTGGATCCAAAACCATTTTACCAATTGAGAACAATCTATTGCAAACGTGACATGAAACTACCAAATTCCTCATACTCTCTATTGCTCAGATAAGAGCCTCTACTTCAAAATGTAGAAGTGATAAGCTAGCTCTCATATTTCTAGCTTCCATCACTCCTTCAAAACCTTCTAAAGTATTGTACCATCCTTGTCCCGAGAATGTATCCTTCTCTTTCCATGAGCCATCTGTAAAATACAATCTCCCCAGAATTTGAGGTAAGGATGACAAATCTGTCGCTCTGGTATGGGATATCCGTTGTGAGAGTGATGTATGTGCCTCCAATCAGAGTGTCGCTTCTGTTTCTGCCAGCTTAATGGTGTCATTGGGGTCGGTATCAATGTTACTAAAAACCATGTTATTCCTGACCTTCCAAATTTACCATAGCATCCAAGCATACTGATGATCATCCATATGTGGTTCAACCCTCCAAAACAAATAATTCATATTTGTAAATAATCACTGATCATGGAAAATAAGTGGATTCTGGAATATTTGAGAGAACCCAAACTTGGACGGCCGGGAGGACATTAAAAAAATAATACATGATTGATTGATTCCTCGTCTGCTCCACATCTTGCACATTGAGTATTCCCTTGCAACCCTTTCGCAGTTAAATTATTTCTAACCGAAATACAACCTGAGACAATTTGCCATATAAAATTCTTGATCTTAGGTGGACACAATATTTTCCAAGAGTGTGCCTTGAGGTGAGTAATGTTTGGTTCAATGACATATAGTAGAATGTACATTCTACGGATAAGTTTGAACATTTCTGAAAATTTAGGAAGTGCATTTATGAAAGTATTTGGAAATAATCAAAATTTTCAACGAAAAAAAATAAAAAAACCGTGGCTACGCCCTTCAAAACCTTTCTTCCATATTTCCTAGAGTTTTCACAAAATTTTCACAAATTTTCTTACATGATGGATATCTATACCTCATATGGTGTAAGAGAAATGGTTGCAGCTTCAGGATGAAGTTTCTTTGTTGATGAAAAGAAGAGGGAAAATTACTTGTTTTGGAATTGAAATCTACTCTGAAAGAGTTACATAGAATCTTTTTAGGATTTTGGTTTTTAAGAAATGAATGCCGATTTGGAATTGAGTTATCTACTTTGGGTTGATCAAGAATAAGATCTCTTTCCTTAATTCTTTAAACGGTGTTAATACGCTTAAGAATCTCAGGATACAATCTTCAGTCTCACAACATTTGAGAACCAACGCCTGTCAAATATATATATATATATATATATATATATATATATATATATATATATATATATATATATATATATATATTGCTATACTGTGAGATACAAAAAAAACTTAAGAAATTGTTGTATTGGATGTGTATTTTCATAATGAGATGTGCAAGGCATTTTATAGGAGTTTTTCTTTGTTCATCCACTAAGGTGAACCTATTGGTTTGCCACTACAAGAAAGCACGTAAATTCCGACGGCCGTTTTCGTCAAAATTTCGTTGGAATAAGACGTTTCCAACGAAATTCCGACAAAAACGAGCGTCGGTCCTATCTCGTCGGAAATAAATTTTTCGTCGGAAAAGCATCACAAATTCCGACGACATTCTGAGGCTTTCCGACAGAGACGTTTTCGACGACATTCCTACGACCTCTCTCCATCAGAATTTTCTGACTAACTAATCCGTTGGAAATTTCCTACGAAATTTTCCGTAGGATATTTCGGACGGAATTATTCCTTAGGAAATTTTCGATGAAATATTTCCGTAGGTAATTTCCGACAGAATAATTCCATACCGAAATTTTCGACGTAATAATTCCGTAGGAAATTTCTGACGGAATAATTTCATAGGAAACTTCCGACGGAATAACTCTGTAAAACAATTCCTACGGAATAGTTCTGTAGGAATAATTCCGTCGGAAACTTCAGTTTATTTTTGTTATTTAAATTTATTTTTTTCCAAATATATAATTTTTGAATTTGATAAAAAAGCTGAAAATTAATAATGAAAATGAAATTTAAATTAAAAATGTAAATATATAAATAAAAGTTTTGAACATTTTAAAGAACTTTTAAACGTTTTGAAAAAAAAAAAAAACTGAAACGAAGAAGGAAATAGTTCTTTCATCTTCTCCATCAACTCTCGATTCATCCTTTGAGTCTCTGCAATCTGCTCACTCTGGGTCGTCAATCTTGTTTCTTGTTCTTCCATCTTACCAATGATTGTAGAGTTGTGACTCTCCAAAGCTTCAATCCGTTCATCCTTGTTCTTCAACACTTCCAAAATCATGGTATCTGGTGGTGGCATTGGTGATTGAGACAAAGCTGAGGGAACCCGACGACCCGACCAAACGACCTTTCTTCTTTGGAACAGCATGAAAAGAAAATGTGAAATAAGTGTTAGTAAAATTAATAATGCTATTATAAATCTATTAAATAAAAGTTATGTATATTACCTGTTCCACAAGTTCGTTGATTCGTGATGTGCTCAAGGTCATCGAAGCCGAATAACCATCATCATCTCAGAGGCAACCTGGGAAGCACGTTCTTCGGCTACTTGGGTTTGCACCAGGCCGATGACACTCTTCATAAGACCATCTTGAATTTCACCCGTCTGCTTGTTGGTGTAAACCCTTTTCATTAGAGTCAGATGATCGATGGGATTACCATCATTCTCTTCAATCTAAATAAAAATATAAATTAATAAAAAGATATAATAAAAATTTTAAATTTAGAATAAAAATTACAAGTTGATCCTCGCGAGTTGAAATTCTGGTGGCACCCAAGTTGTGGACGAAGACACCTTGTCTACCACGATTGCTGAGACGGTTCCTAGAGTTGGTGCTGGACAAATCTTCTGTCTCTCGCTTAGTCAATGGTTCTGCAACTCAAGCCAAGTCGTCCCGTTGATCATTTACGGCTTCTTCCCTTACGCCACAACTTCTTCCACTCATATATCTGCTTCCCATAAGCGTTTGCGACTTTGTCATGGAAGGCTATACGGACTGTCTCTGTATGCGTAGGATTCCATGTTAATTCTTGCTGTAAAAAAGCCAATAACTATTTGAATAATTAAAGAAGTGTTTTTTTTAAAAAAATATTGGAAGAATTTACCGCAAAGTGACGGAACCATATCTCACGGTCCAGTAGCAAGAACTAGCTGTAGGTCGGATATCCACGCCTGAGCAAAGTGTACATCATCCTGTAAATGGATTTGCAAATGTCATTGCTCGACTTAGTGAACCTACATATAAAACAAGAAAGGAGTTACAACACACAATTTAAAATCAAAAAATATACAATATAACCCAAAACTAACCAAGTAGTGCCTCGGGTAGGTCTTGGATTGAGTCGAGGGAGATGCTCTCGGCCTGGTTGTTGAACAAATTGTTCAATAGTCATAGTGCCAGACAGGTGAGGATCCAGTGGAGCATAACTTTGCTCCTGGGAGGATGACTAAGCACCACGGGAAGAACTCGGGGACGGCATCGTCCTCGCAACGTTCTCCGACCTGAAAAAAAAATGTTTAGTTAATAAAAAGAACAATTATAACCGAAAAATATAAAAATAAATAAATTATTATTATTTTATATATATCAAAAAACTTATATGTATTCAACTTATGAAAATAGTTAGAATATTTTTAAAAGTTATTAAATATTAAATATAAAAAATTATTTTTTTTTGAATTTTTTTATAAAAATCATATAAAATTTAATAAATATATAAACACTTTAAAAACAATTATATATTTTTTTAAAAAGTATTAAATCATAAAAAGTTTAATATATATATATATATATATATATATATATATATATATATATATATATATGTATTTTTGATTTTTTTCAAAATTACATAAATATTATAAATACGTTTATAAATATAAATATATTAGAAAAATGATTTTTAATATTACGTCAAAATTTGTAAATACGTTTATAATTATAAAAATATTACAAAAACCATTTTTAAAATTAGAAAAAAATGAATTTAAATCATAAAACCCGTTATATATATAATAAAACCTCTCAAAATTTTCAAAAACAAGAAAAAACTTATACAATTTTTATAATCTCATAATCCAAAATATAATGTAATCTAACAAAATCATTCACATTATCAACCTAACAACAAAATATAACAATCTCATCCTAAACTACTTCATCCTAACATCTAAACTCACAAATCTAACATCTAAACTCCACATTGTTACTCTCACATATAAGCTCAAAACATCCATTAATAATTTGATTCATACACTCACACAATCTGAAAGCCATCCAGAAAATCTCTTCTGCTTTAGTTGTTCAAGCTCCTCTTCTGTCGTGTGCACATAAGTAAACCGCATCTCTGCCATATAAGTTCTGTCCATATAATGTTATTAATCAAATCAAGATCTACCAAACAATTTAAGTATTGAATCAAATTTTTAAAGAAATATAATGTGTTTACCTCTCATATTCAAGAATATCTTCGCAGTTGGTGAGCATATATGTATGCAGATGAGTGCGCTCCTCCTCAGTAAGTCTCCCGCTTCGTAGATTTTCCACTAAGCCGTCCAATATCTGTGAAGATGTTTGGGACGTAAATATAATATGTTGTCCTTTGCCCTCTGTCATCATGCCGAGCCGGTCTTCGGCTTTGGTCTGCACTTATTCTGGAAAGTAGTATTCGGCAAAATGTGAAGTTTCTTCATTGATTCTTTGTGCGACTATTGACCCTTCCACTCTGCCTAAATTTTTAACCTTCTTCTTCAGATGATACATCACCCTCTCGTAAAAATACACCATCTATACTACATAGGCCAACCGAGTTCCAATTCCCATGCGAGATGAATAGGAGGATGTTCCATTACATCAAAAAAGATGGAAGAAATATCTTCTCTAGATTGCAAAGGATCACAGGTATCTTATCCTTCAAATTCTGAATACCTTATGCAGTTGCTGACCTTGAACATAAATCTCGGAAGAAAAGCACTTATCCTTGCAATTGCTTCATGCACATTTCCCTGGCAATAGTTCAGAAAAAGCAAACGGAAGTAGGCGCTGCATCATCACATGACAATCATGACTCTTCATGCCAATAAATTTTCCTTCGCTTTTTCAACACATTTACCCAAATTAGATGCATAACCGTTAGGAAATTTAATCTTTTTAATCCAATCGAAGAACTCGTCTTTCGCTGCTGCATCCAATCAATATATGGGACATGAAGATTTACCCTCCTCATCAACATGAAGTTCAGAACGCACACAAATATCGACTAAATCAAGTCTTGACTTCAAATTATCCTTCGTTTTACCCGGGATGTTAAGGACGGTGTTAATTAAATTGTCAAAAAAGTTATTCTCAATATGCATGACATGTAAATTATGCCGCAACAAATGATCCTTCTAGTATAGCAGAATCCCATAAAATACTCTTTTTGTGCCAACTGTGTAGTTCTCCAACAACATCGACTGGATAATGTTCATGTCTACCTACGTCTGGGGTCCTTTCTGCATCAAAATCTCTTAGTTGTTTTCACAAATCTTCTCCACTAACTTCAGGAGGTGGACTATGAAACATATTCTTGTTCTTTGTAAACAAAGTCCTACTCTTATGATATGATGATCGGGTGGTAGAAATCTCCTGTGACAATCCAAACCAACACGTTTTCCTTCCGTGTTTTAGTTGGAAAGCATTTGTGTTATCTTGGCAATATAGACATGATAACCTCCCATGCGTTGTCCATCCAGATAACATGCCATATGCTGGGAAAATCACTTATTGTCCACATAAGTACTGCTCGCATCTGAAAATTTTCTCTGCAGGAAACATCGTATGTAAGAGCACCATGCGTCCAAAGTTTTTGCAACTCATATATCAGTGGCTGAAGAAACACATCAAGTGATCTCTTAGGATGATCTGGTCCAGGGACAAGATTGGAGAGAAACAAAAAACTCTCGTCGCATGCACAAATTGGCGGTAAGTTATAAGGTGTGAAAATGACTAGCCATAGAGAATATTGTCTTCCATGCTTTCCAAAAGGGCTGAAACCATCAGTACATAATCCAAGGTAGACATTTCTTCTCTCATACGCAAATTCTGGATATGTTGACTGGAAATGCTTCCAAGCTTTTGCATCTGAGGGGATGTCTAATCTCACCATCTGTTGAATGCTCTGCATGCCATCTCATTGGTTGAGCTGTGCGTTCAGACTGATACAACTCTTAAATCTTTTCGTCAAGGAAAATAACACTTTCTATTGTATGGCACCAGAACTCTTCCACTCGTATCCTAATAACGAGATTTCCGACAAAATTTGCAATTAACCCGGTTCTCATTTGCTCTCCAGTATATCATGCAATTATCGATGCATACATCTATAACTTGATACGGTAAACCAAGACCAGCTACAAGTTTCTGAATTTCGTAGTAGAAACCCCGTACAAAATTACTCTCAGGAAAATACCTTTCACAAAATCAACAATCGCATCCACACATTCTTCCGCTAAATTATAATTTGTCTTAATAGCCATCAACATACTTGCAGATGATAAAGGTGAATGACCATCTCTACATCCGTAGTACAATGGTTGTTTTCATGCATCTAACATATCAAAAAACCTTCTAGATTTTGCATTGAGTTCTTCCTGTATATCTTCTTATTCTTCAACCATAGAAGGAAAACTAACTCTATAATGATCAATTTAATATCTGCATAGTATCTACACCAAATCTACATTCGTGGTTTGGTCTTCTTATCTATCCACAGTCCGAGGTTCGCTAGTACTACCGTATTCGTAACCAGTTTCTCCATGTAGGTATCAAGCCTTGTAATTACGCTTAAACCCTTTTAAATATAAATGGGTCCAAACATCATTCGTCTTAATATTTCTATTATTTTTACAAGTAGAGCATGAACATCTCAACATACTAGGATCTGCTTCCGGTTGTTGTAAAGCTAACTTCATGAATTCTGTAATACCTCCTGCGTATTCTTCTGTAAGTAAATTTGTATTCAGATCCAAATGTGGTTGATCTATCCAAGAACGAAAATAATAAGGAGAAGACATGATTTTTTTTGTAGTAGTTTGTTGTGAGTGAAGAGAATGAGGGGAATCCTTATTTATAGATGAAAGGTGCTGGCAATTCCGACGGATTTTCTACGAAATTCCGAGGAAATTACAACGGTCATATTTTCCCTTGGAATTCAGTCGGAAATTTCTTACGAAATTCTGAACACTTTTTAAAATTCACTATTTCCTCGAATATAAACCTCCTCGGAATTTTGTCAGAAACTTCCGACGGAATCCTAAAGATTTTATTAATTAAAATAACTTAATTATTTTTCTAACGGTTATAAAACTTTCATCGGTATTCATCGGGATTCTGTCAATAAATCTGAAGAATGTATAATTTGGTTTTTCCTCGATATTTTCTAGAATTTCCTCATAAGTTTTCGACGACATTCTTGGCCGTCGGAATTTTCGTCAGACTGTTCTTTGTTTTCCTGTAGTGGCCAATAAAATAACAGCCAATAAAAATTCACCAAGTTATATTTTGTTTACTAAACTCTAGGGGGTGACCCCTAAATCCTACAATTTAGGGAGTGAACCCTAAACTTTAGGGGGTGAACTCTAAACCGTAAACCCTAGGAGGTTACCTAGGTTTCACCCATTAGGGTTTAAAGTTCACCTCCTCATGTTTAGGGTTTATGGTTCACCCCCTAAGGTTTAGGGTTCACTCCTTAGGGTTTAGGGTTTAGTTTGCCAAGTGAACGTAAAAGTTTTTTTTTTCCTTTTTTCGGTAATTATTACTATTTTCATATTATTTTCACTTTTTAATAAAAAAATTTGACTAGGTAAATTTTATTTGCTGTCATTTTTAGTGTAGGTTCATCCTAGGAGGTGAACAAAAGAAAATAAATTATTTGCGTTCACCCCCTAGAGTTAAAGTAATGGTTAATAAAAATTTATCTATTCATGTTCTTTTTATAAAAAAGTAAACAAGTATTTTAAAATAGTATTATTTCCACAAAAAATTGACATTATTAATGCATCAGCTAAACCCTAGTCCCTAACCATCTTTTTGAGATTTAGGGTTCACCCCCCAAAGTTTAGGGTTTAGGGTTCACTCCTAGGATTTAGGATTTAGATTTCACCCCTTAGGGTTTATAGTTTACCACCTAAAGTTTAGGGTTCAGCTTCTATGGTTTAGCGTTCACCGGTTAGAATTTTGAGTTACTTTACTAAGTCAACACAATTTTTTTTCATTTTTGATAATTAATACTCTTTTCTAATTATTTTTATCTTTTTGATTTATAAATAAAATATGATTTGACAAATTTTGTTCGCTGTTGTTTTAGTGTTCACCTTAGGGGGGTGAACCCAAAAATAACTAATATTTTTGATTCTCTCAATGGCAATATCAAGAAGTGAGTTGATTTTTATATGTTACAGAATTAACTTCAAAATGAAATTGCCATTAATCAAAGATTCAGTCAAAGACGTACTCTAAACGTTAGTCAAAGACGAAGCCAACGAGATCATATGCTTTGTTATTTTGTAAAATAATTAGCAAAAGACTTTGGGCTAAACAAGATAAATCTTAGTGGTTTAATATAAAATTTAGTCCAACCCAAGTATCTCTTTCCTTTATACACCAAAGTGTTTACAAAATTTTAAACATTGTTTTAATTTCTCCAATTTTTACGTCATATTTCTAATATTGAGATTTTACAAATAATCCATTTTAAACTTTCATTTCTCATTCAAAAAACTTTATTTTTGACATATGAGTACAATATATTATAGGGTTCATAACAAGGAATCAAAGGATTCCAAGATCCGGTTATTCCAACAATCAAATTCCTTGGAAAAGCCATCGGAATATTGGCTATAACCATTTATTCCAAAAAACAGTTC
This sequence comes from Moricandia arvensis, assembly GCA_905132765.1. Lineage (NCBI taxonomy): Eukaryota > Viridiplantae > Streptophyta > Magnoliopsida > Brassicales > Brassicaceae > Moricandia > Moricandia arvensis. The sequence goes on from CAJHQP010005501.1 coordinate 38,788, forward strand.
TAATAATTTCTCACATGAATAGAAATGACTCTAAACACTTGACGAATAGATAGACTTGACAGACTTGAGTACATAGATAAGATTCAAAAAGACTCAATAAAAGTAACCTATGAGAATATAAACAAAAACTCCACAGCACGATGAGTTGGTAGCATTTTTTAGCTTTGAACTAGTAATCTTTAATAACTATAGGATTTACTCGAACATGAGGTGAACAAAATTATGACACAACTTAACACAATTATGACAAAAGTTCTATTATAAAAAAATACTAGATTTTAACACGCACGTCCGTGCGGATATTTTTCTATTTTATAAATGTATTATATATTATTACAAATGTTATAAATACATAATTTCTATTTAGTGTTATATATTGTGTAAATCTATAATATTATTGTTTATGTTTATTATTCAATATTATTAATATATAGTGATTTTTTAAAACATTTTACCTTGTTATTAATTTTTATTACTTATTAATACATTTTTTGAGTTATGTACGATAAAATAACCATATGAAATAATCAAATTAAGAACCTTCTTCATAATATGGTTTTTCTTTAATTTATACATTTTGCATCTAATATATATATATTTTTTAATTTATATTATATAAAATAAATATATTTAAGATCATTTCTATTTACATACTGTGTATAAGAAAATATACTTTAACATATATCATTTTAGTATTTTACGGGATTTTTAAGTAAAAACACTGTTTTGTTTAAATAATATAACCCTATTTTGTTTTAGTAAATTTATACATAGTAGTATCTATCATATTATTTTAGTAAATTTATTGATATATGATATTTTGGATGTTATGATATTATGCTTTATTTTTTTAAAATTAAGACTTCAAAATATAGATTGCTTTAAGTTTTACAACATAATATAAATAGTTTTTCCGTCGTGCATTTCAAAAAGTTATTCTTTATTATCTATGATTTTATCTTTTGTAAATTTTTAATATTATGATTTTGATTTTAAATATTTATTTTCAAAATTTTATATTTTGTCAAGAAAACTTTGGAAATTACACACTATTTTTGAGTTTGGAACATCAAAGAATTTTGATTTTTTTTTGTGACTACATCTAATCTATTATTTTATAAATAAAATATTTAAACTTTTAGCACTATTTAAAAATAATTCTCAATAAATTTGTTATAATTAAAATTAAAATTGTATTTTTCATTAATATTTTAAATGAGTTACTAAATTTATAATTTTCTAATAACATATTTTTAAATTGTATATGAACTAAATTTTATTATATACTATTATATTTTTTGTATACAAACATTTTTAAACAATATATTGTTGAGAGTTTCAAAATAAATAAAAAAGTTGTAGATATATATATATATATATATAGTTTAACCTATGTTAATACATTTATTTTGTATAAATATTATATAGTTTACAAATTTTTAACCCATTTTAATGATGAGTGATAATTTATTTAAATGAAAAATTTATAAATTTAATTTTTTTAATTTAAGTATTTAATATAATTTATCATATTTAATTAATGTAGCACTGCTATTTTTATATAATCCCAGAATTTATTTATAGAATTTATAAAAAACAGTATAGGAATTTTTATTTCTTGTTTATAATAAAATGTTAGTTAAATTATTTATAATAATATTATATTACTAATTATGAAATTTATTCAATGTGTTATTTTTAAAAGATATTTAAATTTTAAGTAAGATTTTGTTAGATTCTTTCTCAACAGATTTTGTTATAATTAAAAAATGAAATTTAAATTTGAGGTCGTTTATTATTAATATAAATAATCAATTATGACATATTGACTAATTTTTCAAGTGGTCATACTATGACTTGTTAGTAGTAGATAAAAATAGGACCCTAAATTAATAGATTAGAAGTATAGGATAATTACTTCACTTAAAATTATAAAAAAATAATTTAAATCTTAGATAAAATTGCTTATAAACTTACACACTAAGCAAGTTAACAAAAAGTAAATTAAAACATTTCTTAAACTAATTTACATACAATCAGATTAGAAAATTGAACTAAATAAAAATTACAAATAATTACTTTATATTTTCTCAAAAACAAATTTGAACTTAAAATTAAATGTAATGATACTATATTTTTTATTTTAAATAAAATACACTTTAAATTTTATTATTTCTGGACATGACGCAGAAACCATCTAATATAGTTATTACAAAATGTTCAAAATTTTAATTTTACCATTAATAAACTTCATCCTTTATTATTATCCAAACTGAGAATTATAAATAACTAACCAAAATCATAAAAGACATAAATATAAAGATTTTTAAAAATGAAGTGTCAATGTTATAAAGGAATGTCACAAGTATATACTCCATCTGTTTCATTTTAGTTGGTGTTTAAGGTTCTTCCACAAATATTATGCAATTTATCTTGATTACATAAAAGTAACATTAAACAAAACTATTTTAACCAATAAAATGAAATATTCTATAATTGATCACATATAAAATTAAATTAAATTTTATCTAAAATAATGAGAACATCACTTATTATAGAAAAAATAAAAAAAAATATTTAAACACTATTTAAAGTGATACGGAGGGAGTACATCTCTTTCACACACTACACTCGTCGTTGTTATTATTTTTCTTGGTAAACTCAAAGCCGATCAATTTAAGGAAAGCAAACACAATCACTATGATGCAAACTACTATGCTAAGGATTAACGTATATTTCCATACTTCCATTGTAAAAATATGTAATGCCCCGACCGTCCACGGTAATGGCGCCACCCACGGCCCACTCTCTCGGCCTGTGGGCCCCATCCCCGTTCCAACTGCCGGTGCGTTATTTTTTTATGAGGCTCTAAATCATTGTTTACTGTCCCTGCAATCACCACCCGACCTTTTCTCGTATTTTGGCCTCACTCGGCACGGTATCACAAATCACTTTCCGATAGGTCACCCATCCTCTTACTACTCCAGCATAAGCACGCTTAACCCTGGAGTTCTAAACAGATGTGTGATGGAAAAGGTAAGTCAACTTAGTGACATAGCTAGCCAAATCAATCCTCTTAAGCCTTTCCACATATCACTACTCGGGGATGTTACAAAATAACTATAAGTTGTTTCGCTTTTGGAAGTTGAAGCTGTCTCCTCTGTCGGAATTTTCAACCTGTATTTCCACCTGTAGGCACCAAATTTAAAAGATGGGAAAATTTGATATGTAAAGCAAAAATAAAATAATAAAAATAAAATACAACAATATAATACTGTAGTTGGATAAAACTGGACTGAAGCAGAGTTGAGATTAAAATCTATATTCTTAATTCTTTAAGCGCCTGTAATATGCCGATTTGAATACGCTTAAGAATCCTAGGATACAACTGTCTATATCTTAAGTCTCACAACACTTGAGAACCAAAGCCTATTGATCAATATTATGCTATACTTTTAGACACAAACAATAAAATAAGAAATTGTTGTATTGGATGTGTATTTTCCTAATGAGATAACATTAATTTCATAGACCTATAAATAATGTGTGCATCTAATAGCACTTAATGGAGATTAAATTTTGATTCTCCATAAATGCCAATATTAAGAGGTGAATTGATTTTTATATGTTACAAATTAAAATCAAAATAAAATTGTTATTATTGAAATATTTAGTCAAAGAAGTAGTTTAATGAGAATTATCCATATATGGTAAAGTGTAAGATGGGTATTTTATTTTATTTTATAATTTTCATGATTGATTTTTTTCTATATATTGTTTATGTTTTGGTTTTGTTTTCAAAATATAGTATATACATGATACTATAATCAAGACATAAAATACTAGAATATAAAATATCATATTTAAATAAATTTATATTATATTATAATATTTTAAAATTATGCAATATTTTAAAATATACATATATCCCAAAATTATATATTTACAAAAACAATGTTCAAGAATATAATATTTCTTTATAAATGTGTCACTACCATTTTCTTTATAAATTATATAATTTTATTTTCAAAGTTAATTTATGATGTCAAGATTATTGTAACATAATCAATTTGAGAGATTGATTTTTGTATTTTGAAATGATTTTTAGATATTGTATAACCTTTATATCATCACATCAAAGATGAAATAAAGTATATAATATTTACTTTTTTTATGGATAGTTAAATAAGTAAGCACCAAGCCTAATCAAAATTAAATCAAAGTAAAATTTCGTGTAAATACATAGGTGATGTGGTCACCTTTGTTACATAGCCTAAGACCAAATCACTGATAAATCATACTCGTGAAGGTATAGTCAGTTGTGATGCATCATCATACCGACCTTCAACTACAAAAAGTAATAGTGTTAGCATATACAGTCGTATATTATACCAAAAATCTACGTCTTTAATCATATAAATGTTAAATGAGTCGTGTAACACCATTTGACAATTAGCGTTGATTGTTTCCGTTTCTCCATCTCAGTTGCCAGATATTCCTCGTATTGTTTACTTTATATCGACTTGCGTAACAAACACAAGTGCCAAAAAGATATTCTCACAATAATATATAAATAACTTCAAACATTAATAGCTTATAAATTTTAACTATACTAACACATTTATATATATCTAACCTATTTCAACTCGAACGCGTCACTGCCATCTCGTAATAGAGTCTAATAAATAATAAGTTTTGTGGCATCTATGCTGCTATCAACATTCATCTCACTAAAGAGAAACCCACACTCCAATACATCTCTTCAATTTACAGCGAAAACCGACCGAATATGCAAAAATGGCCAGGATATTTTACACCGCAGTCAACTGCCATAAATATTGTTGGAGACGACTCCACCATCATCATATCTTCTAGGAAACTCTCATTTCCTAGTGCGGATTCTAGCTGCTTAAAAATTGCGCAAACTGAAGTTAGTCTGATATGATGTCAAGTGCGAGACTGTTTCTGCAGTATCAAGCTCTCAACTTACTATGGACCCTTATGACCTTTGCGAAGATTTTGCTTTCCCTTTCAAAGTGTACATGGATCGCGCTCATAAGGATACACATTCACATCCATAGCTGAACAGGTGCGTACACGAAGAGCAGATGCCTATGCTTACCGGAGTGATGGACATAACTTCGAGTATGTTCCATGTAGCAGTCATACAGGAGCGAAATATACTTCTCTAGACTGTATGTCAGTTATTAAGATCATGAACTATTCTCATGGAGTATATTGCCATAGTCATTCTCTCTAATAACACAAATGTACGTGTAGCTCAAGTTTCCCGTATAAACAAGAATGCTTTCCAGATGTCACGTTATATATGCCAATAATACATAACGTACCTCTATATCATTCATAGTTAACACATATCATCAACACATAGAGATACTATCGTATGTATATCAAAATAGTGGCCTTATCCTGCAAGTGCAGTGTAATTTCCATGGTATTCACTTTGTTGATGCAGCTTCTGGCAAACAGCGCAATAGACAAGTAGTCGCTTGTCTATACAACACAGCTTGACAATCATGACTCTTTCATATTCCTTGAGAACTTCTGACCTGCTCTCAACACATCTTGAGCTAGTGTTTGAAACATACACCATCAGGCAACTCTTCACTCTCTTGACTCCCGCCACCTAGTCGAAGAAAGTACGTCTTTGCTTCTAGATGACAATCACTGAAGACTGGCTAAACTGGAACCTTCCATTGCTCTTGATAAGCAACTTCACTTGACACTCGAGAAATAAATATCAGGTACAAGTCCAATCTTTTTACTTTTGCTGTCTCTTTGTCTACTTCTGCCTAACATTTCGTACGGTTACGTTGTATATTTTCAATGATGTTGTCAAACATAAATAATAATCTTCTCTATATGCCATCACATCTGAGGTCTGATGCCGCAAAAGAAGATCCTCCAGTAAGGCAGTCTTCACAAATTATTACTCTCTCTGCTGTGCCAATATGTGAGTGACCCATAACCATCAGCATATTTTATTAGAATACTGTCAGTTCCTCCATGAGGAACAGTTTCAAAGCTCCATAGTGATCATAGGTTTTGTTGTTCAAATTTTCTCAGTCTAAATATTGAGGATCGGACTGTCTCTGACAACTCTTTGCTAACTGTACACATAAACAATGTCTCTGTTTTCTTCGGTACTGTGATGAGTAAGGGGAATAAAGCGTATAGATGACAATCAAAAGCAACATGTCTTCCTACCATGTTGCTTCCAGTTGAAAAGCATTCTGTCATGTCACAAAAAAAATATATGTGAACTAATCAGCATAAACTTCCCATGTTGTTGTCCATCCAAATAACGCATTCCCGTTAAGGCTCGGAAAGTCACTTATAGTCCATAGCAGAACTACTCTCATCGTTAAAACTTTGTTTTTCAAAGGGAACAATCATACGTCCTCACTTTTTCATGCTGCACCATAAGACTTAAAAAGCTCTATGTATCAATGTGGAAGAAAAACATTTTTCTATACCCTTTTTGGATGGCTTGCGACCAGGGACTCAACTATTCGGTGCAAGAATAAAAATTCTGTTTCCAATCACATCTCCCATGTGGAGGATTTGTACGGCCGGAAGAATTCACTGGACCTAAAACAAGAAATATCTCACCAGTACGTATGGAAATTTAAATAGACTTAAATCCATCTCTCATAACCCCAAATAAGGACATTCCCAATAAATCTAGCGAAGGAGAGTGCGTGCAATGAATATTTACCGTCGAAATTCCACGCTGTGCCAATGTCCGCAACATATTATGACTACGGAAAAATTTCAGTCGTAGCGAATTGAAA
>CAJHQP010005502.1:0-45595 GCA_905132765.1 Moricandia arvensis
TTTCTGCAGGGAGCTCTTAGGAATACCATTGCTGCTTTTGTTCATGTATTTCCAGAAATGAGGGACTCTATCTGGGCTTTTCTTGAGCAGTATGATCTGCCGGTTGTCGTGGGATCACCGGTTGGAAAGACTGACCAATCTTCTCAGGTAAATGCTTGGCTTCATAGGGGATATTATTAATAGACATCTCAACTTCATTTCTTTTGTAGTTATTTAGATTTTTATCATTGCATTGCTTTTTTTTTTTTTACTTATGCATCAAAGAGTGTTTGTCATCCTGCAAAAGATTATTTATTTTTCCATGTAATTTGTCACAATATTGATATTTGTCTTATTCCTTCGACAACTTCATAATAAGTTGAAAGACTTTCATGTGAAGTTTTTTTTCCTGAGTACTCACATAACTCGTTGTTCTATGTTCGATGTAGGTAAAGTTGGTATGGCTGTATTGTTTGGTGCAGCTTTGTATTCCTGGTGGAGTAACCTAATTAAGATTCTTTTATATGCAGGTCTATGATATGCAGTTCGAGTTAAATGAAATAGAAGCAAGGAGAGAACAGTATCCTTCAACAATATCGTTCCTTAATCTTATTAACGCTCTGATTGCCGGAGAGAAAGATGTGACTGATCGTGGTCGTAGGTAGTAGCCTTAGATTGTCGTATCTTGACGCGAATCTTAGTCGGGAATTTGGGGGCTAATGTGTTTTATATATATTTTTGTAGATTTATTGGCATCTTCAGATTTGTTTATGATCATGTATTCCCCCCCTTTCCTCAAAGGGCATACGCAGATCCTTGTGAGAAGTGGCAATTGGTTGTTGCATGCCTTCAATATTTTCACATGTAAACTTGTGCTTCTACTTTCGATGCTTCTTTTTCTTTCTCTGCCACAATATTATTTTTAAATGTGTATATGCATGTTGAAGACTTAATTAACATTTTCTGCATTCCACTTCAGGATCTTAAGCATGTATGATCTTCAGGAGGAGGATCTTGATGGATTTACTGAGCGTTCACAGTTTTTGGTGTCAGCTGAAACATCTTCACTACAAACGCAGCTACCAGTTATAGAATTACTAAAAGTAGTAACTAAAATTTTCCTGCTTTTTGTTTTTACAGTGGAAACACAATCCTTATCTCAAGTAGACATGTATAGAATATATATAATTGGTTCAACTTTTTTTTTTTCAGGATGTCATGAGTGGGAAAACACTGTACAGGAACCTTATGAGTGTCCTTCAGGTTGGGGTCAATTCCATCATGAGTGAGCGAATGAGTAAAACTTACGGGAAGATCTTGAAAAGTCTGTTGCAACTCTCTTGGAAATCTTATTACATGTCTTTGAGAAGGATTTACTTGTTTCTGATGTCTGGCGTCCGGCGTCCGCTGTACCAGGTACCTTGTTGTTCTTGATGCATCAAAGCTTTACTTTGTGTATCATCTAATTTCTCGAACCCCTTAGTATGTAGTGGAAATGCAGTTATATATATAAAGTTGTTTTTTCAAAGAGTATTCATAGGTTCTTCTGAACACAGAGTTGGAGATTACTGGTACGGTGTAGGAAGTTGACATCATCTGTTACTAAATTTAGCTATTTCATCAATCTATACAACTTCCAAAACCGTACCCGTTGTATTCTAGAATTTGCACACTTTGTTCGTCTGCATTGTTTCTCTTAATTTTGATCAGTATTCTATTGTCTTATTAACATTGATGATGTATGCCTCTTCGTGTATACCATTAAAATAAGGTTACTAACATTAAGTCGAAGCTGAAGGGTACAGAAGTTCAGGCAATTTCCTTTGTGATCCTAACCTACTTGACTAATAGCAATAAATAGTATTCCTTCCTCAACCTGCTCAGCTATTGTGTTACATGGTGTAAAATATGAATCTGGCTACTGTTGTTAATTTGTTATTGCTTGACGAGTCTTGGAATTAATGTCCAACTGTCTATAGTTTAAACGAACATTTTTTTTCTTCATGAAGCACATTCAGTAGCCCCTTTCATGTTTTTATGTTATAAGGCACAAGACGGGCAGGTAACTTAATGTTTAATTTTGTTATTTCTGCAGCCTTTGGATATAATTCTCTCGCAAGATCATAATCAAATTGTTGCCTTGCTGGAGTATGTCAGATATGATTCTCTTCCTCAGATTCAAAGATCGTCAATCAAATTGATGAACATTTTAAGGTGATAACAAAATTTCATAGAACCACTTCTTTTCATTTGTAGTCTGTTCAGTCACATGTAACTTGTTTCTTAGATAGCATTAACATATCCCAGTATGAACTGCTTTCAGATACACTAGTTTTAAAAATATTTGATTGATTTCGTTTGCTATGTATAATGAGTTTGACCTTGTGTTATAATTAATCATACTTTTGTGACAGTTCTCGGTTGGTTGGACTCGTTCCAATGCTGATTAAAATGAACGCTGCAAATTCCTTGATTGAGGATTATGCGTCCTGCCTTGAGCTACGACTTGAAGAGGGTGAAGTTGTAGAGAACAGTTGCGATGATCTAGGGGTCCTTATTATGCAGGTTAATTTCATCAATTGATGGGTTCACTTTGTAGAATATCATACTATGTGCACTATGGTTTAGTCTATGGATGTTAAATGGGTTTTCTTCGCTTTTTTGTAATGGGTTTTATTGTCTTTCATTATAATTGATTTATCCGTACACCTTATATAATCTCAACGATATGACCATTACACTTGTAGCTCCTGGTTGATAGTATCAACCGGCCTGCACCAAGTATCACTCATTTGCTTCTTAAGTTTGACCTGGATGCCCCCGTGGAAGGCACAGTTTTGCAGCCTAAGTTCCACTACAGGTTTGCTTGTCATTTGTTGCATGATATCATAATGTATTTCTTCAACCATAATCTTCATTTCTTGTTTTTTTTTTATGCAATGTGCAGTTGTCTGAAGGTTATTCTTGAAATGCTGGAGAAACTCCCAAACCCTAATATAAACTTCTTACTCTTTGAGTTTGGATTTCAGGTGAGACATGCTGATCCAGGATGATATTTATCTGGTCTAAAAGAAGTTGTATTTGGTCAATTGTTTTTCAACCATCTTTCACTCTTTGCAGCTTTTGTGTGAGTTGAGTTTGGATCCATTAACTAGTGGGCCAATCATGGAGCTCTTAAGCAGCAAAAAGTATCAGTTTTTTCTTCGGGTACACTAGATTATCTTCTCTTTGTACTTGAACGTGCCGCTCTTTCCTTGGTGGGCTGGCCATCTAAGTCACAAGTGACTTATTGTTTACTCATCCCTTCTTATATGCGTTAATGTTGCAGCATCTCGATACCATTGGTGTTGCTACTCTTCCGAAAAGAAGTGGTAGCCAGACGCTCCGTATTAGTTCACTTCATCAGGTATCTGCTTACTTTCTTAATAGTATCTTACCAGTTCATTCTTTGTATCCACCATTTTTGTGTATGATATTTCTTCTAAAATATTGACTGCCTATATGCAGTTTTCTTTCTTTTTAGTAGTGTACCTATGTTAAATTTTTTCACCCAATCCCTTGTGTAAACAAATTTCTTACCAAATCTATAATCCTACCACCAGTAATGTTTCTTCTTTTCATCCCATGTCCAAAATGACACCACCTATATGTAATATTTCTTCGGCTAGTTTTTCATAGGCGAAAATGATAAGCTGCATATCTGCACTATTTCTTTCTTATTGTGACACCTTGAAATTTCTGTAGGTTCGTTTCTTGCTATATAATCTGTATGCAATTTCTGCTTGCTAAGTTATCATGTGTTCTGTTTCTGCTATCTCTGTCTGTGGCTAAAATATTGAATGCAAACAATGCTACGCTTTTTCTCTTTTTTTTTTCGTTAGTAATAGTATTCCATCATCCGATTGTGTTCGTAGAGCAGATCAATAATTTATTTCAATGTTACGGAGTCCTTTCTGTTTTTGATATTATTTCTCATTTATCAATCTCTACCTTTCTCAGAGGGCGTGGCTATTAAAGCTCCTAGCTATTGCAATGCATACTGGTTCTGGAAGCAGTTCAGATCACCAAGAGGTGTGTCAGACCATACTTTCTCATCTTTTTGGGCGGGAGGTAGCGGAAGCAGGGAACGAACTTTATCTTTCCAGTACATATCCTCTTCAGGATGGTCTTGGTTATGCTGGAACTAGTTCAGTCAGTAAAAGTAAGGTGAGTTTAGAATCTCTAATTGTTTGATTCTTAATCTATGCGAATTTAGAAACTTCCTTGTTTTATCCCTACGGTCTAATAATGATACTCTCGCTGATGTTCTTCCCGAATGATTATTAGTTCTTATGTTTATTGGCCGACAAGTGTAGCACTGACTGACAGTCTATCATTTTATTTATTAGACCATCCATGCATGATAGAAATAACTGTACCGACTCCACTCTTTCTGAAGTCAGCAGCATGCAATCACCCAATAGTTAGTTTTCCTTGAACAGTAGTATTTAAAAAAAATTATGTCGCCTTTTCCCATGCAACATCACTTTCTTTCACTGGACTTCTGAAAGCTGTACATGTCATCATTTCTTCCCGAGTTTGAAGTTGTTCATGGGTGCAGCTTTCTTACTTCTTTTTTCTCTTGTTGAATTGAGTTCAGGTATTGGCGTTGCTTGAAATCCTCCAGTTTAGATCTCCTGATGCTTCGATGCAGCTTCCTCAAATTGTGTCAAGCCGAAAGTATGACACATTGGTAAGGGTTGAGAATTATGGCTGTGTATCTGCGTTGAGTATATTGATCTGAATATGGAGTTTAATTACAGGTGGAGGAAATACTTGGGAACCGTGATACCTCTGTAAGCGGTGGTATCTACTATTATTCTGAGCGTGGTGATCGCCTGATTGATCTATCTTTCTTCAGTAACAAACTCTATCAGGTTTGTTCTTGGGCTAGTTGACATCAGATCTTCTCTCCAATGAATTTCTCCTGTAATAAATTTATTGTGCTTATTAATTCTATTTATGTTTAGAAACTCCATTCCGGATTTCCCCTAGTGGATAGTTTTTCAAATGTTGCCGAGGTTAATGAAGCTAAAGAGACAATTCAACAGCTATTGAAATGGGGGTGGAAGTATAATCGAAACCTTGAAGAGCAAGCCGCCCAACTTCATATGTTAGCTGGCTGGTCTCAGATTGTTGAGGTTGATTGCTTTCCTAAAAAACTCAGATCAGCTTTAGTAATCGTGAGTATGTTCCACTTTTCTAAGAAATCACGTATTTATCTTCTTTTGTTCTGCTTTATCTGTTTTATTTTAGGTATCTGCCTGCAGAAGAATATCTTCTGTGGATAATCGATCTGAAATTTTGTATCGGTGAGTACCTTCCGTGGCAGAGGTTATTGGTTTGTATAACTTCCTTGAACATTGCATGACTTTTTCTTCTCTGGTCGTTTGCAGGATACTTGACGCCTCTCTAAGTGCCTCTGCTTCTCCAGATTGTTCATTAAAAATGGCGTTTGTGCTTACTCAGGTGCATTTTAGCTTTTGAGTTTATTCTAATGTATAAATATGCTTTCTATGTACTGGATTCAGGTTTTAATAGGTCGCCCTTACCTGCATTGCCAAACTTCGGGATGATAAATTTTTGTTTCATGGTGCCTTGAATTCTGACACAGTGACTGTCTAGATGTCATGATGGTAAAACATTTATCCACTGGTGCTTGCCACTCACTTCTTTTGAAACTTGTTATGGCAATTCTAAGGCACGAGTCATCAGAATCCTTGAGAAGGCGGTATGCTTCTAAGCTCCAGTTCTTGTATTTGAACTTAGTTATAATGCAACTCGCTGTTATTTTCTGCCCATATGATCTAATCAGTTTATCGCCGTTCCTTTCTCTATCAGCCAATATGCAGTGCTCTTGAGCTATTTCCAGTACTGCCAACATATGATTGCTCTGGAGGTGCCAACAACAGTCGTGCAATTCTTGTTGCTTAGTGATCAAGATGATGAAGATTTGGATATCCAGAAGGTATGTGTTTGCTGATTATACGAGACTTATTTTGTTCAGACCATGTATGCTTTAATGCAGATTTTTTTTTTTTTTTTTTTGTGTTTTCAGATTGACAAGGAGCAGGCTGACCTTGCTCGCGCCAACTTTGCTATAATAAAGAAAGAAGCTCAGGGCATCTTGGATCTGGTAATTGTTACTTCTTTGTTATTATTAGCGATAATCATTTGCACTTGTCACAATTAGAATACGTATTTCAGGTAATCAAGGATGCATGTCAAGGCAGTGAATTTGGAAAAACGATTTCACTTTACGTGCTGGAAGCTCTTGTTTGTATTGACCACGAGAGATATTTTCTTAGTCAGCTTCAGAGCAGAGGTTTCATACGGTCTTGCCTTGGCAGCATTAGTAGTATCTCCCACCAGGTATTTTTCCTCTTCATTACTGGCTGTGTCATATATTGGGGAATAGTTATGGTAAGCTCATTGATATGAATGCTTTGTGTTTGCTTTAACTATGGTAACTACTGGTAGTTAGTTAATTTAGTTGACTTAAAAATCAGCACCAATAGATTAACATGCATTAGAGTCAAAAATGCCTCAGTGTGTACAAGTCCACTCGTGGAATTTCAAGGTTATTGAATACATATATGTATGCTCGTCAAATTAGAAACGCAAGCATGTTAAATCTACTAGAGGTGGCCTATTGCGGCCAATTAGCAGTTGGTTTGACTTTCTGATCCATACGTGAGCTCGTCAAATTAGAATCGCAAGCGTTAAATCTTCTTTAAGTGGCATATTGTGGCCAATTGGCAGTTGGTTTGATTTTCTGATCCACAAGCAGATACACCTTATGTTACTCGTGTGTGTTTTATACCCCCATTTACTGATTAGGTATTGATGAATATATAATCTTCATATGCCTCTAGTTTTTATATTTCGGAGACATGATTTATATGTGGGTATGCTTATTTCTAGGACTTGCATTCATGCATGTGTATTTGTAATATCATTAGGCCCAGGGTGGAAGACATTTGCTGGAGTCACAACAGCGAGCATGTACCTTAGAGGCAGAATTTGCATTGCTACTTAGAATTAGCCACAAGTACGGAAAGTCTGGAGGCCAGGTTCTGTTCTCCATGGGTGCACTGGAACATATCGCCTCATGTAGAGCTATCAGTTTGCAAGGTAAAATGTTACCTGGAGTTATCTGTTTCTTGTGACCTTGATATTTCTCTGTTTATAAGCCCAAAGTACATTTCAGGGAAATATGAGGCGGGTCGATATGAACCTTCAGACTGATATAGGATATGATGTGCAAAAGCAACGAACAATAATTACTGCTGTCCTAAGATTGGTGTTTGCCCTAACTTCATTGGTTGAGACATCCGAATTTTTGGAGGTTAGCCCCTTTTCTGTAGATGTCTCTTTTCACCATCTGTTGCATTGCTAATGCAGCTTTCCATCTTCTGACTTTGTGAGTTAGTTGAGGAGTTATGTGAGAATGATAACTGAACCTGTGTGTTGTTTATTGTAGAAAGTTGAATCATGTTACTGATTTTCCGTTGTAGTTGTTATTACATCTATGATGCCTTTAACAAGTAGATGTAGAGTTAGGTACTCGTCTTTGAGACTTCAAGTTGTACAGGGACAATCTGCCTTAAACCAGTGTGTTGTTTGACGTATTGTAGAAAGTTGAATCATGTTACTGTTTTTCTGTTGTAGTTGTTATTACATCTATGATGCCTTTAACAAGTAGAAGTAGAGATAGGTACTCGTCTTTGAGACTTGAAGTTGTACAGAGACAATCACTTGCCAATTGCAGTATGCTTGCAAAGACATAAAGAACAATTTAACTAATACTAGATGGCAGAAGCACTTGTAAAGTTTAGGACAGTTTATATTGTTCTTATTAGTTATTCTGGATAGCTGATCCTTTTTATCTGGATATCTTGGTAGTCTTTTTGCTATTCAGTTACAAGTCATTTTTTTTCTGGGTAACCTGGTTTTCTTAAAATGCGAACAGCAATTACGTTTCTTATTCTCCTTTTATCTGGACGTTTAATAGGGGAAGAATAAAATTGTTCGTGAAGTTATTGAGTTTATCAAAGGACATCAATTGCTTTTTGACCAACTTCTTCGTGAAGACGTAACCCAAGCAGATGATTTATTGATGGAGCACATTATCCTGGCAGTAGGAATATTGAGCAAGGTAATTCTTTGGAGTGCTTATTGTTTTCTTATTGAAGGGCTTTTGCTCATCTTTTTATAGTTGTATCTTCAAGTGGGTTCCTCAAAATACCACAAGCTAGTTAAATTTATTTTCATAGAAATTATGTTCCACGTGTTTTGTAGGTCTGGCCTTTCGAAGAAAACGATGAATATGGATTTGTTCAAGGGCTGTTTGATTTGATGGGCAAGCTTTTCATATCGTCTCGAGATGGACAAGTAGTTCAGGTACATGAAGTAGCGCGTCACAAATTATTGGCATCTAGTCATCTTGTCTTCGGTTTCTTATATTTGTGTTTCTCTTTTTTTTTTCTCCTATGGTGGACAGAAGGGATCAGAGCTCAAATTGTCTCAGTTGCGATTTAGCTTGACTTCTTTCTTATATTTTCTGGTGACAAAAAATTCTTTGAGGTTACAGGTACTTGTAGCTAATTCCCTCTTATATGTTCTGTCCATTTCTTATTAGTCAGTTGCTTTGACCAAACATAAATATATACTCATGTCCCTTCTCTATTCTCCCCCACCGCCACAGATATCAAATGATTCTTTTGATAACTCCACTAAACTACGGCAACCAACGTTGATGCTGCTCGCATCTCTTCTTTCACATGTCACTGATTCCCTCGAGGGAGCAGCAGAGAAAAAGTCCTTACTCCTTCATAAGGTTAATATTATCTTGATTCTTGCTCTTCACACACACACACACACACACACACACACATATATATATATATATAATCAAAATTGTACGTATGATTTGCAGATTAGAGACATTAACGAGCTCTCAAGACAAGATGTAGATGCAATAATCAAGATGTGTGATTGCCAAGAATATGTCACAGCATCAGACAACATTCATAAAAGGTCAGTGAATTTCTTTCTTCTGCTCCCTAAAAGTAGGTCATATACATAGAGTATGCATCTTTTTCCTTTCAAAGATCTTCGATATGTCGATGAAGTAGAGATAATGATGGTGGGTAAAATTCACCTTGTTATTTAAACACCTAATCTGTGTAAGCAAATAGTTAACCAAACAAGTTTATGATAGTAAATGTCACGTGAAGACAGTCAGGTACTCTGGGCAATTGTCGCATGTAGAAAGATACTTGACGACTGTATTTATGTTCTGATTGCTTGTTATTATCCTCAGGAGATACATAGCTATGGTCGAAATGTGCAAAATCGTGGGCAACAGGGACCAGTTAATCACATTGTTACTACAACTAACAGAGCATGTACTAAATATCATCCTGATCCATCTCCAAGATAGGTATGCCACTTTATCGTCAACCATTGATATCTTAGTTTTTGTTAAGTTGGATATATTTTAGTTTTCGGAAGGCTCTTAATCATGATTCTCGATGAAGCCCAGTCATATGGATTGAGCAAATTGTGACAGCGAATAACTCTTTAATATCTTGTGTGGCTGCAAGTGCAAATCCAAATATTGACTAGGTTTATGCATAGAACCATATGATGTTCAAACCAATGTCTCTTGTGCCTTAATGCTGAAAGCTTTTTTACATATGCAGATCTGGTAGTTCAAAGGAGCGGGCATCATATGGTTCAAAGTCTCATCAACAGCAGGAAGTTACAGATCTCTGTGGCAAATTGTCGCCTATCATAGAAAGACTTGCATTACTGAATGAGGTATATAGCCTAATCGATTTACAATAATTTTGCCGTAGTCATGTGATGAAAGTGAAAGGTGGTGACCCAACTTCTTGATCGCAGGGAAAAATAGGACACAACTTGAAGGTATTCAAGAGACTGGCGACTACTGTAAAAGAAATGGCTGTCCAAAAGTGTTTATGATCAAAAAAGAATGTATTGTTGGTATGTATAACTTGACTCAGGGCTTCAACTGCTACGAAATTGCAAGGTGTATGTATCCACGAGATCAGACTCTGACTATGATTTCTTTATAACCGCGTGTTTCTGCTTTCTAGGGGTAGAACAGTTTTTTAAGATACAATTCAAATCAAGATCTACTCCGAAATTCTTCGGATACGAGAAGGTTTAAAACTGGAATTTTGGAACGGCTAAAGCCAGATATAGTTTTTTAAATAGAACATTTAATTTTAATTTTAATTATAATTAGGATGTGGACCTCTGTGACTTCGCCGGGAAAAGTTAATATAAAATTTTCAATATTAATTTTTAAATAATTACATATTAAATATTTTTAAAATAATAATTTGCAATTATTTTTTAAATATATATAACTAATATAGTTAACGATAAAAACATTAAATATAAAGTAAAATTATTAAAATTTATTATAAATACTATTAAAACACTGATCAATAATAAATTTTTTGATTATCTACTAAATGTTTAAAACAAAAACATTTATATATTTGTTAACATATACAATTTCTTATTATGAAATTATTTAGTGAAAAGATATAGTGTTAATTTTTTTATAAGATACAATTCTTTAAAGAGTGAATATGTTTTATGATTAATTGATTATATATATAAAAGATTTTTATTATGAAACGGTTCAATGGTTAAATTTTTTGAAATATACAATTTTTGGTTATGGAAAATATTCAATGAAAAGGTAAAATGGCTAAGTTTTAAAAAAATATGCAATTCTTTGAATAATCAACGTGTTTTTTGTTTAAGTGAAACTATGATATTGTATTCGAGTTCATAAATAAAATTGTAACCGTTAAATTAGAGATTAGGAACAAATTCAACCATTGACTATTATTTTTTTATAATAAATTGATGATGTCATCGGTTAAAGAAAATATACACTTTAAGATTATAAGAAAATGACACATTATTTGCTAAAATAGCTTAATAATGTTGGTTACAAATGAAAGAATGTCTTGTATATTAAATTACAAAACTGTGATAAACTAAAATGTTATATTGATTTTTTTAAAATAAAAGTGATGATGTTGGTGGAAAACAAAAATAAGTTTGTTATTAGATTATTGATTAGTTGAGTTGTAATCTTAAGATGTGTGAATTACAAACTTGGATAATGATTTAATCACACGCGATGTCACTTTCCTTAAAGAGTATTTCAAACTTATTCCGTGTCTTGGATAATACGGAATCCATTTTTATGATAAGACAATCAAAATCTCACTCTTGTTCTATATTAAGATAGAAGAGAGACAAAAGGAACTTTAGTGTTTATATTTGTTTCTTCAAAGAACTTAGATGATCTTTGAACAATAAATCTCTCTCTCTCTAACTAAATATTGGTTTCTTTTTTTAATCAATTTGTCAATTCCTACAACTCCTTATATAGAGTGTTAAGAGTTACAACCAACAATTGTAATTGTTAGATTAGCAAAGAGTTTTAGTCTATAACACTAATAGTTGCAAAAGTTAGTCAAGAATTGTAATTATTAAAATCAATAGTTGTAGTGGTTAATCAAGAGTTGCAATTATTAACACCAAATGTTGTAATCACCAAAGGTTGCAATGTTTCGTTATATTCACATCTTTTTAGTGATGATTACGTTCACGCATTTTTGGTGACAGTAGATTTGTACCTTTTCGGTGACTCGACATTCATACCCTTTCAATGATGACATATTCGCACCTCTTCGACACGATCCGTTCGCACCTCTTCGGTCACGACACGTTCGCACCTCTTCGGTCACGACACGTTCGCACCTCTTCGGTCACGACACGTTCGCACCTCTTCGGTCACGACACGTTCGCACCTCTTCGACCACAATAGTTTCGCACCTCTTCGGTACAATCCATTCGCACCCTTTTAGTTACAACCCATTTACACATTATCGGCCCAAACTCATTCGCACCATTTCGGTCACAATACGTTCACACACTTTTGTTCATGCCCCATTTGCACCCTTTCAGTCATGACACGTTAGCACCCATTTGGTCACAACATGTTCACACCCCTTTGGTCAAGACCCATTTGCACCTATTCAATCACGACACTTTCACACACATTTGATCACAACTTTTGTTCATGACCCGTTCTTACCCTTTCGGTCATGACACATTCACACCCATTTAGTCACAAAATGTTGCACCCTTTTGGTCACGAACCTTTTGCACCATTTTAGTTACAACATGTTTGCACGTTTTCGGTCACGACCCTTTCGCACCCTTTTGGTCAAGATTCACCAATTCAGTCACAATACATTCACACCCTTTCGGTCATGACCCGTTCATACCCTTTCGGTCTCGACGCATTCGCACCCTTTTGGTCACGATCCATTCACACCCTTTTAGTTACAGCCCGTTTGCAAATTTTTGGTCACAATCCATTTGCATCCTTTCGGTCACGACCCGTTTGCACCCTATTGGTCTCGACACTTTTGCACTCTTTTGATCATAACATGTTCGTACCTCTTCGGTCATGATCCGTTCGTACCTTTTCAGTTACGACACATTCACACCCATTCGATCACGACATGTTCGCACCATTTCGTTCATGACCAATTCACACTTTTTAGTTATAATCCGTTTGCACATTTTCAGTCATGAACCGTTTACAAACTTTCGGGTGCGACTCATTCGCACCTTTTCGGTTACGACATTTCATACCCATTCGTCATAACTCATTCACACCCTTTCACTCACGATAATTCTTACCATTTCGGTCATGACACATTCACACTCATTCGGTCACAACACAATTGCACCCTTTCAGTCATTACTCATTCATATCCTTTCTATCACGACACGTTCACACCCCTTGGATTATGACGCGTCCGCACTCTTTAGTTACAACCCATTTGCACCTCTTTGGTCACGACACTTTCACACACAATCGGTCACAATCCATTCACACCCTTTCTGTCATGACCCATTCATACCCTTTCGGTCACGACCCATTTGTACCCTTTTGGTTAAGACAAATCCACACCCATTCAGTAACGACACGTTCGCACCCTTTCGGTCACTACACATTCGCACCCTTTTAGTTAAAACTCGTTTGCACCATTTCGATCATAACCCTTTCGCACCTTTTTAGTCACGAACCGTTCGCACCCTTTTGGTCACGACACGTTTGTACCCTTTCTGTCACGATACGTTCGCACTCTTTCGGTCACGACACATTCGCACCACTTCGTTCATGACCCGTTTGCACCTCATGAGTCACAACCCTTTCACACACATTAGGTCACAACCCATTCACACTCTTTCGGTCATGACCCGTTCACACCCTTTTGGTCACGACGCATTCACACCCATTTGGTCAAGACACGTTCGCACCCTTTCGGTCACGATCCATTCGCACCCTTTCAGTCACGATCCATTCGCACCCTTTCAGTCATGACACGCTTGCACATTTTCGATCACAATCCACTCAATGATACCCTTTTGGTCACTACACTTTCACACCCATTTGGTCACAACCCATTCACACCCTTCTGGTCACGATACGTTCTTACGCTTTCGGTCACAACACATTCACACTCATTCGGTCACATCACGTTCGCACCCTTTCGGTCACAACCCGTTCCCACCCTTTTGGTCACGAACCATTCTCACCCTTTTGGTCACGACCCGTTCGCACATGTTTGGTCCAGACCCATTTGCAACATTTCGATCATGATACATTCACACATTTTCAGCCACGACACATTCACACCCATTCAGCCACGACTCATTCACATCTTTTTGATCACGACTCGTTTGTACACATTCGGTCACAACACGTTAGCACCCCTTGGATCATGACATGTTCGTACGTCTGGATCACGACATGTTTGTACCTTTTGGGTGATGACACGTTCGTACCTCTCAAATCACGACATGTTCACACCTATTTATTGACGACATGTTCGCCTAACATGATATATTTCTGATTTAAAGAGATCTTTTTTGTTTACCAAAAAAAGATACAATGATTAATTTACTTAAAAATATACAACTTTTTAATGACTAAACATGTGTTATGAGGTTTTTATTATGAAAGGGTTCAATGATTAAGCTTGTTGAAATATAAACCTTTAGGTTATGAAAAAAATATCCAATGAAAGGGTTCAATGGTTAAGTTTCATAAAGGACTCAACTACTTAAAGAATGAACGCGTCTTTTCTTTGAGTGAAACTATGATGTATATGATGTCATACTCGAGTTCCTAAATGAAATTGAAACTGTTATATTAGATATTAAGAACAAACACGGCCGTTAGATTTAAAAAATGATGTCAACAGAGAACATAAAGTATGTTTGATATATAACAAAAAAAATATTATGAAAAGGTATGTGATGACTCTAAAGGGGTATGTGTTGTTTGAGAGCAGACTATTCAGTGAAAATGTACGTTTGTTACTTTTAATGAAATGTGGCTTTTGAAAAGAAAACTATTCATGGAAGAGTTGTCAAACTATTTTTTTGATGACATAAACAAGAAAACTTTATATACGTTAGATCATAAAAACGAAAAAATTTGACTGTTCAATGTAAAAAAAAATTTCTATAAAAAATGATGATGTCATCCGTAAACAAAAAATAGGTTTGCTATTATATATAAATTAATAATTATTTTAATAAAAAAGTGTTAAACATACAAATTAATTTTAAAATATCATATTCTCATATTCAAATATTATATGTTTTTCTTTCATACAATGATATTAATTTAATTTAAAATTATTTTAATACTTTTCTAATTAAAGTAACAGATATATCTGGGTTTTTTTCGTCAACAAGTAGAACTTTATTATAAACATTAATTCACATCAGAATACAGTTTGGCTTTTTGCTATAAGCAGTATAATTACTTGATAAGAAAAGCAATATAATTACTTGATAAAAAAATAGTATAATTACAACGGAAAATTTGCCAAATGACTAAGATCTTTAAATGTAATTAAAGAAATGACAATGATTTTGACGTGAGCAAATAACATTTAACGTCAAATTCGTTTGGTTATACCTTTACTGGAACAAGTTACCGGTGACAAAAGATTAGGCGATAATGTCGACACCAATTTATCAGGCCTAGGATTTATATTTCTTGTTCATAACTTACGAAAGAGAAGAGACCACATTACTTTAATTTTTACCACATACGAGGATACTGTTTCAGTGGACAAAAATAGAAATATTTTCAATATATTGTGTATTCTATTTAATAACCTCGGTCACTCTACTTAACTAAGAAGAAATAAGAAAACAACGAAAAAAGTGAACTGCATAAAAACATTAATGTTGAGTAGATACATATGCCCCGAGTGTTATTCCATATCATCGAAGTAGTATAGGATTATAATCACACCTACTATCCCTAAATATTAAACATATCTCAACCCAAATCCTTAGATACTAAACCTTATCTCAATCTCATCCCAACCCCTAGATACTAAACCCTAAATTCTAATCAGTAAACCCTCAATCTAAATATAAACCATAAACCTAAATATAAACCATAAACCCAAATAGAATGGAATAATATAAATAACATAATAAATATTGGTGGAATTAGGAAATCTCTATGGTTGCATGGAAAAGATTAATGATGACCACAACCTCTTCATCTTTTAAATACTAAAGCCTAAACTCTAATCACTAAACTTTAACCCAAATATAAACCATAAATCCAAATACAAACTAAACCCCAATATAATAGAACAAAATAAATAACATAGTACATATTGGTAAAATTATAAAATATCTATGGTTGCATTGAAGAAGTTAATGTTGACCCCAATCATACCCTCTCACCTTCTAAATACTAAACTCTAATTATTAAATCCTAATCCAAATATAAACCATAAACCCAAATATCAAAATCTAAAAAATAATAATATTATGAAATATTAAATCATATTATGTAATATTATACTATGAAATATAGATCATAGTATGATTGTTATAGGTTCAAAAAAATATAACAATAATTAAAACTTAAGAAAATTACAAACTATATTTCTAAACAAAATAGAGCAGAAACCGTCAAATGCAATGGAACATGATAAAGTAGAATACTAACAAAATATATCGCATTACATATTATATTTATGTAGAATAGAACAAGAATATGTCAAAGGATAATAACACCAATTAATTCTACTTTATGCGTATGTGATTTATATGTTTGTTGCATCATTGTTAGTGGGATCTTAGATACGGTGCCACACATATCATTCATATTATGTCTAATGTAGAATACAACAAAAAGATCATTTTCTCTGATCAAATTTTAGTAAGTAGTAATTGATAAATAGTATGGACCCTCTATAAAATAGTATGGACATTCTATATATAGTATAGTCGACGACTTCATCTTTTTCACCTCCTCATTTTTTGCAGACATGGTGATATAATTTACTAGCCCACCATCATTATTCTTCCTCATCATATAAATTTGACGAGCCATCATCTTTTCTTTTTATGACACAACCACCTATTTACCGCTATTCGCCGTCAAGCATTCAGTCAGGATGCCACCACTCCCGCTCCGTCATTCCCTTGCTTTTAGAATTCGAAAACCTCTCATTTTCCTTGCCGACAGAGCTTTCGAAAACGGTCTTCTTCTCAACAACATGTCGTCAAGGAAGCTATCGATCGCAGTCTCCCTCAATGAAACAAGCCACCTTCCCCAATTTTAATTGGTGATGTAACTGAAATCTACGCCTTGGTAGCTGGGGGAATTTTGCAGTGGCGAAATCTCGGCCTCAACGTTTCACCTTCTCATAAAGTTATGAATACGAAGTGTTTAGAGAAGTTGTTTGATTAACAAGGACCACGCATAACTTTTTCGACCTTGTGTAATTATTAATTAGTATTTTATTTGAAGGTTGTGCTGGTTGAGTGAGAGGCCAAAAGGAAAATCATACAATATATGAAATGTTGGGCTTTTGGTTATGTGGTGAATTGTAATATTTTTGATGGCTATAGGATGCAATTTCCCTAATTACAAAGACGACTAACAAAAAAGAAGAGAACTTTTTACCCAAAAAAGAGAACTTGTTGAACTTTGATGGTCCGCTCTCTCTTCACACTCTTCGTATCATTCAAAGAGAGAGAATGCATTTTTTTTTTTTTTTGACGATAGATCTTCTTTGAATCTGTCTTCCGGTTTTTCCGAATCTACTTTTTCCGATTAGCGGATCTATTTTTTCCGATTAGCAGATCTGTTTTCTGATTAGCGGATCTGTTTTTCAATTAGTGGATTTTATAAAAAGTTTAAATCTTCTCTTTCGCAAATCACTTTCAATTCCGTGAAACTTGGGTCTGAATATTCTTCTTTGTCAAATAAGCATAGATCTCTTTTCTATGAGGCTCAATCTCTCTTATTCATTAAGAGCTGATAAGTCAACAAAAAATTAGAGTCTCTCAGATGAAAAGAACGATGATTGTGTTGGAACTACTTATTTGATTTACGTGAGATTCAACAGAATTGGCATCTTTCTTGAAGATGGTCCAATAAAGAGTATCCTCCTTAAATCAGATGAGTTTCTCAAATTTAATTTCTGGAATCTATAAGGATTTCAGGTTTTAAGCAACGGTTAACAGCGAAAGAGAGTATTAAGAGTAAAAATCCAGGCGAGTTAAAGCTTGAAGATGGGAAGATTGAAGTTTTGTTGTCGATTGATGATCGTGAACTTCACCGGCGGTGGAGGCGAGGAGCTCAAGAATTGCATGTCCCTTTTATGCCACGTGGTTGAATGTACTTCTCTGATCCTACACGTGTTATTGCAATACATGTGTATGTTAAACTTTTATACTCTTTATATTTATTAAAACTCAAAGTTGACAAAAAAATAAGAAAAAAAAGATCGTCAAGGAAATAATATCATTGATGACAAAAAAGAAGAAGCAAGTAATACTGTTGATTAGATTGTGTATTGAGATATTTTTGCTACTCCACAAACATTTTTGATTGAAAGTTAGTTGTGAGCAATGTTTTGAAAACCGGACTGAATAACGATTCGGTATAACTAACGATCAGTTCAACCGGTCGAAACAGAGTTCCAGTTTGCAAGAATTAAATATATATATATATATATATATATATAATCATATATTTACATTATATAAACCTAAAAGAAAATAGTTCCACATATAATTATGTTCTATGTTCTCTTTTATTAACTATAAAATAAAAAAATAAACATAAATTTAACTATATATATACAATAAACAAGTGAATACTATGGAAATTGAAATTGATAAAAAAAATTACTGTATTTGTTTTTATCAAATAAAGTCCTAAATTTTATAAATAAGACAAAATAAAAGTAGTATATGAGAGGTAAAGGATATTTTTTACATTCTTTCTTAAAAAAATAGATTAAATAGAAAACTAATTAAATAGTGTTAGTTAAACATTGATTATGAAATGTTAAGTTTTAATAACAATTAAAAAAACATTCATTATATTTTAATTTTTTAGAAAAGGGTTTTGAAATTGATCCGAGTCACTGGTTTTACCGGTTTTTAGCCAATTTCACCGGTTTTACCGGTTTTTAGCCGGTTTCACCGGTTTTAGCCGGTTTCACCGGTTTTAGCCGGTTTCACCGATTTTTTAAATCTGGTTCTTAAACCAAACCGGACTCGGCTTCTTCAACGAGTCACGGTCGGACCAGTTCGACCGGCCGGTCCAATCCGATTTTCAACATCATGGTTGTGAGTCACCTTTGAATACAACCGACCAGAAACCTTTTATCCAAACACTTTGTATAGCCATCAATAGAGCTTTCGCCTCTGCTTCCAAACTAGTTGTAACATTCTGATTGCTGACAGTTTATGGGTCTCTTACGTCTGTTCATTTGACCTATAAATTTCATTTTGTGTGTTATTTCCAATGCTCAAAATTCATGTTTACAGATCAGACCCTATAGTTATCACATAATATTTCTCTGTGCTTTATCCTCACTCACACGATATTGCGAATCACTTTTCGATAGATCATACATCTTTCTACTACTCGAGCTCAAGTATGTTTAACTCAGAAAAAAAAAATATGGAAGTGTGACCAAAAAGAGAAATTGAACCTCAAAAGTAAGGTGTTCCCGAGAATCACATACAATCCATCAGCAGTAATCTGATTCATATGAGATTGAATGCCGAATCATAAATACATTTGAAAACTTCAAGTCTTAAGAGGATAGATTGCCAACCATAAGAGTGTAGTCTCTTTTTTGTAGCATCAAAAAGATGAACATCCTTAAAATATTGAACCTTAAACAAACTTGCAAATAAACTTTGAATAAGAAACCAAACTTGTAGCAACTAAAGCATCGTTATATTGAGATAAATCTTGAAAACCCAAATGTTTTTCTTGTTTTGAGTATTGTAGTTTTTTCCAGGCTACCAGGGTATACCCCAGATCTGCTGTCCTTTCTCCCACCAGAAGCGCATGAGTAGTAATTCGATCTCCGAGACTACTTGGATGGTAATACAAAAACAGACATTGGGTACACCAGAATGACAATCACTACAGATTTAAGCATGACTTCTCTCACGACAGACGAGAGGGACGGCTACTCTAGTGTGATGTTCTACTTTTAAAAGTGGAAATTATGTCCTTACACATCTCTGATTTCTTTCGATCAAAGTATTCAGGTAAACCCAAGTATTTACCACCTCTGCCTTGCTTAGATATATCTAATATATTCTTCTTGTTTATGACTTCTCTTGTTTGATTTTTTTACCTTAACACATCTTGTATGTGGTAAAATCTTTTTTTAAGTGCTTTACAATTCTTCTGGTCTGTGATGCAGATGAACAAAGAGTCATCAGCAAAAACTAAATGTGTTACAACCAGAGTACCATTTCCAATTTTAATCCCATTAAGTTTCTTTTTCAGGATTTGAGTGTCGATCATATGACTTAACATATTGTGCAAAGAATATATAAATATTGTGAAACTGGGTAACCTTGTCGTAAATCTCTCTTTGGACTAATTAGACCTTGTGGATTATCGTTTATCAAGACATGATAAATAACCGATGAAACCATTTCCATAATCTAAAATAAATTAATACCCAATAATTTAATGAATTAATAAATATTTTTGGTTTTAAGTTGAACGGGTTCAAAATAGATTGTTTAACCAATTATCCATAATAATTAAAGATAATTATTACGTAGAACATTAATTTTTTAAAAATCATAGTATTATGAAAAGACTATTTATGGTATCATAATTATTTTAGAGTGTGACAATTCTAAAAAAAAATCATATTTGTGGAAGAAAGGGAATATCTAGCTGATTGCATTGAAAACATAACTTTTAAGCAATAAATCAAAATAGTTAATATTGATTTATGTCAAAATTTATTTTAAATCCATAAAGAAAAAGATATTTAATTCTTTAACTATTTTGCGTCGAATAATATTTCAAGATAGAGTTGTCTGCTCCAAATTGTAATTAAGAATATAAATTTACAAAAGCATAAAAGTATGATACATAAGAATATAAATTGTTGATTGCGCAGTTTACACCATATCGGTTGCAAGAAAGGATAAAACAATATTATTACATATAATATAATATATATGAGTTAAAATTTAGAGTAAATGGATAAAGAGTGAATCATAATATTTATGTGCGCTACTTAGTGCATATTCCCAAACTTATTTGATCTTTTTCTGCATCGTTTTAATTTTTACCTCAAATTTTTTTAAGTAATGAAAATCGAAAAGTATATTTAAAACATAAAACACGAAAAAACTTTAATTTGGGTATGGAAACTTATGTAAAAATCACAGATTTACCTTAGAAAATGTAAATTAAGACTTAAATATCTCTTTATTAGATTATTACAGTAATACGTAAAACATACATTGCGTTTCATTAAAAAAAAATATACACAATTATACAACTTTTGCACAAAGAATACACAATTATATATCCAAAATATATATATATATATATAGAGAGAGAGAGTGATAGTCTGTGTCTGAAATTGCAAATTTTGAAGCTTTTCCAACGGATCCAGCTTTCCTAGCAAAGATCTCTCGTTCTTGTTTCTCAGATCTGTAGTCACAAAAGGTAATTACAAATACAGATCGAAACATTGTGTCGGAATAATACATTCCATGGCGAACGCCTGGAAAAGGGACAAGAACCAGAAGCTTTTAGCATCAAAGACCTTAATATCTCTTCTTGTCCTCTTCATTATCATCTTCGTCTCTTCCATCTTTTTCTTCTCTTTCTCATCTCTCCACAACTCCAATCCAAGCCTTTCCATGAATACTCACTTCCCAATCCCTCCTTTCGACTGCTTCAAATGTCCTCAATCAAAACCCATAATTGCAAACGTCGTCGAGAATCTCAAGTACCCTTTTGTCTATTCGCTCGCTGATCTCGGGAATCTCCCAGAGAAACCGCACAAGAACATCGTGAGGCTGCTCAAAGGAAAGCCCTTTCGGAAACCAGACATCTCCGCCACGATTCAGGAGGTTTTGGAGAGGACGAGGGCTAATGGTAAAGATGGGTTTGTTGTGGATGTTGGAGCTAATGTTGGTATGGCTAGCTTCGCTGCTGCGGCTATGGGGTTTAGAGTTCTTGCTTTTGAGCCTGTTTTCGAGAATTTACAGAGGATCTGTGATGGGATTTGGTTCAATAGAGTTGCCTCTTTGGTGACAGTGTTTGAAGCTGCGGCTTCCGACAGAAATGGGGACATTACCTTCCATAAGGTATATATAAATATATCACATTTCTACAATCTGTCATTAGTTTAGTGAGAAAAGAGCATTGTTTCTGCTTTTAGATAGATTTGCATAATTCATGAGTCTCTTATTGCTGTGATTGAGAGAGACTAGTTTCTTAGGCCTCACTTTGTTTGAAGCCAAGTCTATAATTGAATCATATTAGAGAGGTTAAGAAGAGCATATGTGGAAAGAGCTCATTTTGGTTTTCTATATATTGATGTCAACAATCTGTTTAATAAGTGAAACTTAACTGAGTATAAAGTGTCTAGTTAACAAACCGCCAATGTAAGCTGTCTTGTTTATTGGGTCTTCTTGCTAGATGTGGAATTCATTGTTGGTTAATACAGTTGGTTGGACGGCTTGACAACAGCGCCGTTTCCGAGGTGGGTGCAAGACTTGCATTCAAGTCCAACAAAGAAATAGCAGTGCAAGTGAAATCCATACCTCTTGACGAACTCATCCTGCCTTCTCAACCTATTCTTCTCATCAAGATAGATGTTCAAGGTTGGGAGTACCATGTCTTAAAGGGCGCAAAGAAGCTACTTTCGAGAAAACCTGCAGAAGCTCCTTATCTTATCTATGAGGAAGATGAGAGATTGCTCAAGGCAAGCAATAGTAGCTCCAAAGAGATACGCGATTTCCTGAAAAGCGTTGGATATAGCAAGTGTAGCCAGCATGGCACAGATGCTCATTGCACCAAGGAGTATTAGACACAGGGCTTAGCGGAAAGTGGTAATAAAATTTCGTACCAGTTGAGGGAAAATCAGAAAGATGATGAGCCATTGGTATTTTTGCAGAGAGAAACACCTAGCCGGAAAGTTGCTATTTTTGTTCAGAAATGTTTGTTTTTTTTTGTAAAATGTACACAATTTTTTGTGTGAAACCTAGCATACCACCAGTGATCATATGTTTCTTTTCGTGGGCTATGTTCTAACTAGTAAGAGCATCACCATCAAACAGTTTTTCAATGTTTCCATGATTACAGTAAATAAAAATAGTTAGAAAACTAATTTTTTTCATTGTTTAAAGTGAAATATTAATAATAATTTACATCCTAATTATCTGATGTTGATTTATCCAGTGACTCTTCTTAGGCTAATAAATCTGACTATGATACAAAACGTTGGAACAATATAGTAATTCCTTGCTAAATCAGATGTATACTTATCATTCAACTTACCACCCAAAGCATATTTGAGCCATAAAAGGCACATGGGTTGATTAAACTTGTAACTTTCGTAATAGCTTTGAAGCAAATAAGAGTTTTGATACAAACAAGCAGAAGCGAGTTATTATGATACAGGAAAATATAAACTTGAACATGATTTTAGTTGCCACAAATCAGGACAATATGAGACGAAGTATCTCACCAGAATACTTGAACGATTTCTCTGTCTCTTCCAAACAATGATTCTTTTCTTCTCTCGTCCACTCCTCAGCAACTTTGTTCAGTTTCTCCCTCACGTTCTGCAACAATTGGGAAAGTTCACCGTCCCATTTGTAGAACTCGAGTTCTCTATTGTCGAGAATCCTTTCGGCTACCTGAAAGATTAGTCAAGCTTCAGAAGAGTTGTCGGCTTTATTTTTCGAACCAAGTTTTCCTTTTTACCTTTCTTCCAATCATTCGACCACCAGCGCTGTGGGCGAAGTAGATGTTGTAGAAGTGACAAATGAAAGCTGGAGGATCCTTCTCTGCTAAATCCTTTAAATACTCAGAATATGTTTTACCAGGAGCAGTTGGTTCTGGAATCTCGTAGCCTTGTTCTTTGAACCACTCCAAATCAGTGGCCAATTTCTCTGCCCTTTCCAGCCGTGTTCTTGAACTCGGCATCTACAGAAAATACAGTATAATTGTGACACAAGAAAAGAGGCTTACTTTTGCATAAAACAAAGATTTTTTCACAAACCAGTAAACTTAGAGCTAAACACAATCGGTGATCCCTCAAAGACTGTTTGAAGACTCTAAGAGGGGTGTATTGAATTGTGAATTTTAGAGTGTTTTGGTTTTGTTTTAAAATCCTATGTTATTCAACTAATGATTTTTAATTGTTTTTTCAAATCATGTTTTATTGAATATGACATTTATCTAAAGTTACTAGAAATCACTTGTAATCATCTACTGTTATTCAATTAACAATTTATTAAAATTAAATCAAATCAACTGTTATTCAAACATAAACAAGTTTGAATAGAGAAAACTCTGAAGGGGATTTGATGAAAACCTTTCACCCGTATTTTGTTAAAAGTATCGTAATAAAAGTCACACCTCAATAGGTGTTATTTGGAAAGGAACCAAAATTAATTTAGAAAATGCCCAGAAACATACGATCAACACCCCTAAACCAGAATCAACACCAGCAAATGCCCCTTCGTACACCTCTCCGTTGTTTCGAATCTCTACGATGTCTCTGCAATTATCTCTAACAAGAACAAGGGTGACGATGTTTTGGTTTATGTCACTTTGTCGAGGATTTCCGGTATCTTACGTAGAGCTTCAGATAATGGCCAAATCAATGTCGGCCAGGATTCATAGTGATTTGGATGTCCCAAGTACAACGGTGACGATGAAACTCACACCTTTGTACCTGTTACTCCACCACCATCTTTCCAAAACTAGTATCTACACCAGAAAATTTGCTCCTTACACCTCTCTGTTGACTCGAATCTCGACTACGTCTCCACACTTTTCTCTCACAAGCCCAACGGTAACGATGAAACTTCTGCAGCATTCGCCGAAAGAGAAAGAGAAAGTGTGTTGATGATACTGATCTGGAAGATACAGCACACAAACCTAAGAATAAGAAGAAGAAGAACAAGTGTTGATTCAATAACAAGGACCCTACTGAAGATGCAGAGAAGACACAAACTGAAGCTAAAGAAAACAACCTGAACTCTCCTGAAAATGTTAGGAAGAAAAGGAAGAAGAAGAAGAAGCAAAGTGAAGATCCAGAGGCTGAAGAGAACAAAAACTTTGGAAAGGAGAAAAGGAAGAAGAAGCAGAAGAGTGATAAAGTTGTGACCACCCCATCAAGTAAAAGCGCTAAAAAGTTAACTTTTCTGACCATGTGGAAGTGTTTCCTTATGACTTTATGAGTCTGAAGAAAGTGAGAAAAAGATGAACAAGTTGACGTGGTGAGAGGTAAACGGTTTACAGAAGAAGAAGACGACCTACCTGATCAAGAAATATGTATTAGAATACGTTGATAACCATGCTTTAGGAGATGAAGGAATAAACATGGCATGAACTGCAAGTCACACAAAGAAATCAAAATCTGCTGGAAAGAGATAGCAGCTGCTATACCTTGGAGGCCATATACTAGTGTGTACTATCGTGCACATACTATCATCAATCCTCTTGTAGTAGTCATCTATTAACATCTCCTGGGCTTAATAGATTCCTTGTACCATGTCATCTAATTCTGCTATGTTGTATGTTTCTATCTCTGGCATGGTCCTATCAAAGTTCTCTGCATACTCTAGCAAACAAAGATGAGCGTGTCCAATGATGGATGCTCTCTGAAGAATATCTATGATGTCTTCCTTTGACAAATTCATGATTCGGCCATCTATAGCTTGTGCATTGCCATATTTGACTATGTAGACGCTATACTCATCTCTTTCTTCCCCATAATCAAAATTATCTGGATCAAACACTTCAGGTTCTGATCTGTAACTGACAAAGTCCTCTGGAAGGTGAGTGTCGATCAATGGCAGCAATGGTGTGTCGATCGATGCTTTGTTGTTATATGCATGATTGTCATGTTACTGTTTTCTGAAGAGATTTCCTGATCCATTGGCCATTGCAAATATGTCTGCTACATCTTCCTTAGATACATAGAGAAGTCGCCCATCCATTTCTCGTGCATATCCTTCTAGATCCTTCATAATTTCAAACTCATATGGTATGAGATAACCATAATATGCATGAGTATCGATCGATGGTATAGGGCTATCGTCGATCGATGTCGCAATCCATGTTTCATCGGATCCTCTGAAATTTCCAGCTTCCTATAGTGGAAGAGCATGGTAGTTGATTGCTTCTTCTTCTAGATAAGATTGGTTGTAATCTGGATTAGCTGTTTCAAGCCCTAGGGCAGGGTTGTCGTCGATCGATGTCAATGGGTGGGTGCCGATCGACTGTTGGTTGGCATCGTCGATCAATGTGTTGGGCTGGGTGTCGATCGATGCTTCATCATCATGGTCATTCTCTTTCTCGAAATCTTAGAAACATGTGGCCACAAGTTCTGCTTCATGAATCAGATCAATGAGAGCAGTATTGGTTCTAGTTTGAACATGCTCATAGTACTGATTTTTATCAGTAAGAGGTAGATACAACATGCTTGTTTTCATGTCGCTTACTGCTCCCACCGTGGCCATGAAAGCTCTTCCAAGTAGCAGTGATGAATTCTGCTCCACTTGGACGTCCAAGACATGAAATTCTACAGGAATTAGGGCATCACCAATTTGCACTTAGAGGTCTTTGACTATGCCTCATGAATTCACCTTAGAGTATCCACAAAAGTGAATGAATCACTAGAAGGCTCCACCTTTAAGCTTAGCACCTTTGCCAAGTTTCTTGGCACAATCCTTACAGAAGAACCGGTGTCGTAGAGTGCATGAGGGTAGTCATGTCCCTTGTTGTTGGAGGGAATCACAAACTTCCCAAGGTCGCTTCTCTTTTTCAACTTGACCTTCTGCTTTATCTTCTCCCTCAGATGATTAAAAATTCTTTCAATGTCATCATCAGTCTCCTTGGTTTCCCTGAAGAACATCTACAATTTGTGAGTGTAATAAGATTTCTCGAATGGGGTTTCTAAAGGGATTCTGAGGACTCTCTTAGCAAAGCTGTCTATCTCTTTCTCATTAGCTTTCTTTCTAAGATGCTTAGGGACCTTCTTCTTTCCTCTAGAATGTCCATCCATAGCATCCTAAATTACCGTAGGGACTATTTTTTTGTCTATCTGGCTTTGGGTAAGGTGGGCTTCGAGTGCCTATTAGCATATAAAAGACTCACGTCTATGCTTGTCCACCGGCATCCTTTTGTTTCAAACTGCCGTCGATCGATGGTAAGGTTTAGCTGTCGATTTATGTCCATCTCTTCACACACGGATTCTTCAGGTAACATCGATCGATGGTTAGCTTCGACTGTCGATCAATGGTTGTTTGAACATGGCAGGGGATTCTCACGAATTTCTTCCTCCCAGTGCCTAACTTCTTCTCCTACTTGCCAAAAATCATCATCTATGATGGCACTGACGTGGTGCTTCTGTCCAGCCTCAATCTTTCCTCTTCTTGTCTCCTTATAGCTACACTGGTCTGAACAACTTGATTCTATAGCTTCTTCACATAAGTGTTGAGAGCTTCAAATTTAGTGTTTAGGTTGGCAAAGGCCACATCAATCTTTCCACTGAAATGCACTGCCATCTCCTGTTGTCCTTCCAGAACCTTGTCAATCATGGCTTCGATCTTGTTCTCCTAGGTATCTGATGGGGTGTTCTAATAGTAAGAGGTTCCAGAGGTTCTGTTGTTTCTGTAGGGTCTATTATGTTGTGATCCTTGGATGTAGTTACTCCTCTGACCCTTGCCATAAGAGTTTTATGTTGCTCTGGTTCCCATATCTCTGGAATCCATTTCCAACAAAGTTCACATCATGTTCTTCACCTTTCTCATTGTCAGATACTATACCTTCTACACCGTCTGCGAAGTTAACTTGCTTCTTCAAAACCTCTGAACACTGTCCAACTTGGCTTTTACTTCTTCCATCTGATCCTTGGTAAGTGTAGGGACTGATTTCCTCCTCTCATGATCATTGTTTTTGGTGTTGTTGCTAGCTGCCAAATTCTCTATCAATCAGGTAGCTTCTTCTGGACTCCTAGTGCAGAAGTTTCCCTTACTGGCTATGTCTAAAGCCATCTGGTATGATAGCTCAATACCTTGGAAGAAAGTGCACTTCATTGAATCCATGGTGTGAACAATCTCTTTGGTAGGATTTGAATATGATCTAGGAGTTTCTGAAAGACTGTGCAAGCTCTTTGTGAATGTAGCAATTATGCTTCTTAAATCCTCAGCTTTGGCATCATAAAAGAAATAACGCTGGAATGCATTTTTGATGTATGTCCAGGATGTAAAAGATCCTGGTGGTAGCTGTTTGAGCCAGTGTAAAGCATCTCTAGCTAGCGAATACTTGAAGAGCTTGCAAAGAAGGTAGTCCTCAGGGACTCCATTAGCCTTGATGGCACACACAAGATCCTCGAATCACTCTAAATGATCTATAGGGTGCTCATGAGAATGTCCATGAAATGGTGTTTGTGCCGCAAGTGTGAAATAGGATGGCTTCCGCTCATAATCGCTCCTCTGGAAAGATGGAGGACGAATAGCAAATTTGTTGGCATAGAATTTATCTGGACGTTTGTAGTCTTGCGAAGTTCTGGGCTGAGCAGCATGGGCTATAACTCCAACTTGAGCTACAACAACTTATTCTGATTCATGGATCATAATCCACAGAGAGCGAGAGCACACAATAGAT
This sequence comes from Moricandia arvensis, assembly GCA_905132765.1. Lineage (NCBI taxonomy): Eukaryota > Viridiplantae > Streptophyta > Magnoliopsida > Brassicales > Brassicaceae > Moricandia > Moricandia arvensis. Next base: position 28,337 of record CAJHQP010005502.1, read on the forward strand.
TTGATAATTATCTTAGTTAAGCTAGGAAATTAATAAGACTTTAGAATAAGTAAATCATGAAATAGTTCGTTTGTAAGCAAGTAAGGAAAATAGCTAGATGTAGGGTTATCAGGTAGTGAATTATAAAGGATAGAAACCAATGACTTTTCAATAATATAACACAAATTAACTTAGTAAAGATATTAATAGTTATTTTATCATGTGGCTAAGCTCAGAGTCTACAACTTTCGTGTGCAAAATTGGAATGATCGTCGATTGATGGTTTGCAAACATCATCGATCGATGGCTTTCTTAGTCAAGCATTAAACAATCAAATTCGATGGGTTCACTTAGAATCATTAGACCAGTCTCTCGATTGTCCCTACTAACTTAAGCTCAATAGGATATCTTCAGGTAACGATCCTATTCTCGCAGTGTCAATTATCGTAAGATCAAGGTTCTAGTTAGCACTCAAGAACAAAAGCAATACGCACAATTCTATTGATAATTCTAATAATCACCCTAGCAATTTTTTTTGGCTAATCCATCAAAACCATTAATAAACCTTAAACCTAACAAGGTGACTACTCAGACATAGTTAAGTAGAACATAATCATAAACATAAAATAATGCATAAGATAAATAATAGGGATATAAACTAGGGTTCTAACACAAATCTTGAGAAATCTTGATCTTCTCCCCAAAAATCCTAAACTACTTGTTTGTTATGAAAAGTCTCAAAGCTTGTAAACTGGTCTCCAAAGTCGTCCCTTTGCATAAAATACCAGCAAAGACAATATAAACTAGGTAAAACACGTCCAGGGGCAATCTTGTAATTTCTGTGACTTGGGCTTATGCACGTCGACCGTTGATCGACGACAAGTGTGCATCATCAATCGACACCATGCTCTGTCTCGATTTTTTCTTTGCTGAATTTGACCAGCTACGAAGTTCATCTCTCTCCGAGCTCCAAAAAAAACTCATAATCTCTATAATACTCCAAAACGTACCTGGACCTGAAAAGACTCTAACACACACCATAGAAAACATAACAAACTCCAGCTATGGCCTATAATATGGTCTAAACATGTAAATATTAGGACATATCAGCTGTCTCTACTTGGAACAATTGAAGAGGGCGTGAGTGGAAGGATCAAGAGATTGTAAGTCTAATGTGGATTTTATTCACCTTCTAGCTATGGACTGATAAGAGGTTTATTATACAACTCTTGAGACACGGGGGCCCTTCTTGATAGTCTAGGATGGAATACCAATGATTAACTCTCCCTTTTGTGTGATATAGATCATGTTCACCACTGTAAACAAAAGAGACAAAATTGTCTCAAGAATGGTTTGCACCCAAAACAGTTTATTAAAAAGTTGGGTAATGATTACAAAACGTGGTGTTTGAGCTTATAATGCCTTAACTAAAAGAAATCTAATTCTAAACCAAAGTCATTTAAGAAAAAACTAATCTTAATCATATTTCTAATTGGTTTAAGACAGCCAAAACGACCCTTTATGGATTTAGAAAACAAATTCCTAATCCTAAAATCACCAATCCTAATAGTTTTACACTTACTAAAATCCAAAATACACAAACACAAATAAATTCAATCAAAAGAAACCCGAGGTGGCTGATCTTTGCTCTTAATGAGCTTGTAAGGGCCCTCTTCAGCCAAGTTTTTCCTTGGCTTGTCCATGAATTGAACTAAGTGTTGAAAACCTTCTTAGTGGGCTTTGGCTCGTGCATAGGTAGTTGGCCCAACCAAGAAAATAAGTGGATCGAGATTCTTCTCTTTTTGGGCTAAGAAAGCCTTCTTTCTCCCACCTTTATACTCAACCCGAGCCAGATGCCTCTTGGCTTGACTGGCTTGTTCCTCAGGTGCACTTGGACGAGGGTAAAAGTCTCCATAGATCAGGTTGAGATCATGTGCATTGATCTTCATTTATCCTCTCTATCTCTTCCAGTCGGTACATTCCCATCGCCTATATCTGGCTCGCCCAGTCTTAGTTCGATCAGCTGTCCATCTCCCGTTTCGAATAGCTTCCCTTATCATGGTTTGACCAGCAGGTTGAATCCCTTTTGTTTAAGTTGCTTCCAAGCCATATCAAGAGTTCTCCCTCTCTCTCTCTATCCAGAACTTCATATACCATTCCAATAAGACTTTGAAATTGCCCATTAAGCCAATCTAATCAGTAGCTTATCATTTCCATTCATTGGGTTCTATATCTTGAGTGTGAGACTAATCATGCTGATCAAGGTCACATTAAAACTAGTATAATAGTGTTTCCCAAACTAAATCCTATACGAGAACCATATGGACAGACTTTTGTCATATCTTTTATCTTGTAGAGTTTGAATCGAGATGATATTATTATTTGTTAGGGGTAATTGTGGTACACATGATCCGTGCTCAGCTCTACAAAATGTTAGAAAAAGGAGAAAGTTTATGGTACTGACTTTCTGCTTTATTTGTTGATAACCGGGAGGTCTTTCCTTTAGTGTACTACCATATGAGTGTGGACCAATACATCATTAGTTATCTTGATAACATCATGAGAGGTGGATCGTCTTGGCTCATGGATGCATTCCTTTTGGCGATGACTGTATGGGTCTTCCTACCCCAGTTGATAGTTCTTTCTACCAAGGGTGTCACCTGGGCACTGAGGCATTTCATCATGGAAGATGTTGGATTTATAGATGCATCCTGCATTAGGGATTTCCTACGTACCCTTCAGTGAGGGATCAATTCATCGTAGTTCATATTATTTTTGGTACATGGCCTACATGGAAACGTAGCCTTATTGGCATGTGTCCTTATAGTTTATTGGAGTTATCTAGTCTAGAGAGCACATGGCAGGACTAGATTGTAGACTTGTCGATATGCTTCATGAGAATGGAGTCTCCTTGCATCTGAGCAGGTGGTCGTAGCCTAAGCCAGTAAGTGGATTTGTGGGCGTGCTATAATGAATAAAGACCTTGGTATGGTTGATAATAATCACATAGATCAGAATATTAAGGACATGTCGATGAAAATGGTATTTTGGGTCTATCTTCCTGCCTTTGCAGCTGTCAAGTCAATAGGCTCTTGAGTTGGACAAATTAGATTCATTTCCTTAAGAGTTTGAGCATAATATTTATAGTAGAAGTCATGCATATGTCTTAGGATTAGGGTTTTTCATGAGTATACTTTGATAATATAATATTTCCTTTTCTCTTGAAGATATCCTTAGATAATATAATTTTTCCCCTTAGATTTAGGGAGATTTGAACATATTCTGAGATATGTGAATGTTAATATTTATATGGACGTTTTCATGTTTACCCAAAGTCAGGAGAAATCATCTGACATGGAAGCCGGAAGAAAGAGATCTTCGTCTTTCTTTAACATGGAGGGTTTTGCTTATGGGTTAATTTTCTCCAACAATTTGCCCCTTATTTTGGGGTTTTATGTTTGAAGGCGGGAAATAACATGATTTCGTTCCTAAAACTTTCTTAGTTGCACTATGGTGGCAAGTTTCTTGTCGAATTGGGAGTAGGACGTCAGATTGTCTACTATACAAAATGTTCAAGCATGAGCCATCGAACTGACTTGGTGGTAGTGCTTCAGTGTAAGGGCACATGGTTTAAAAAGGTTCATTGCCTGGTTGGAGATGTATAACCTGGAGAATGAATGAGAATTCTGGTCCAATATAGGGCGCATGGCCTGGATCATGTACTATATTTGTTGGTATGTCCCATGGGCATAATGTCGCGACCTGAACCAATGTAGATAAACTCACATACATGCTCCAGTGGGCATGTATTTGGTCTGGGTGATGATGATCGGGTGGATCCGGTACCCCTTACTTGTTTGGAAGTACAAAAAGGTTGGTAGCTTTGTTGGGACTTAGGTTGTGATATTATCATAAAGGAAGTTTCTCATACTTCAGACTATCTTTCCAGGTGTGCTATTGTGTTGACAAATGGATTGTAGCCTATAAATTGAGGTTTGTTATCATTGGTGAGTTACCTGATTTTGTTTTTGAATTCTGATGGGCTGCACATAAATGTCATAATCTTGGAGGAGGAGAGGCACTCTCTTCGAAGGAGAGGTCTACTGTTTGAAGGCTCGTGATGTCTTCTCTTCTAATGAGGATGACTTGATTGTGGTGAACCTCTGCCATTGCCCGTAAAAATATTATGCAGAAGTGGATTAACAAGTAAGCCAACTTGCAGGAGCTAGTCAATGCCCATAGGTAGGACTGCTGATTTTTCATGTGGGCTGAAACTTAGCTTGTGAGACACCGTTCTCCAGCTTTTTTAAGATGAGATGTTGCCTCCATGGTGAGGATTAGTCTGACTGGCCTAGTGTTTGAGAGGTCTTGATGATCCAAGTTAGTTCTTGGGTTTGTTGGACATTTAAGAACTGATCTATCTTGATGATGGCTTTGGTGGAGGCGCTTCAGTTTGGGCTGGAGATAGGGATGTTAACATGGTAAAAGTCACCCCATTTAAATCCACCTCGTTTAAGACCCACCCCATTTAGAATCCATACCTATTTAAACCCGTTTAAAAAAACGTCTATGAGGAGTACCCATTTAGACCCGCGAATTTTGCACTAACTCATTTAAATCCATTAAGACTCATTTAAACTATTACTGATTTTTATTTTACTTTTGTTCTAATTCTTTTCGTAAAAAGAATTTATATAATTAATTTTTTTTTAAACTTTATGTACTCTAACCAAATTTAACTCAAAAAATAAACTTGATTTTTCAATATTAGCGGGAAACTCATTTTCTTCGATTTTAGCGGGAAAACACAATTTTCAGTTTTAGAGCGAAAACTCATTTTTTTTGGTTTTGGTGGCAAAACTCGATATTGCTGTTTTAGTGAAAAACACACAGCTTTCAGTTTTAGCAGAAAAACTCAATTTTGCGGTTTATGGAGAAAACTTGATTTTATGGTTTTGGTGGGAAAATTTGATTTTTCAATTTAGCATGAAAACTTGATTTTTCGATTTTGGCGGAAACCTCAATTTTGCGGTTAAAGGAAAAACATAATTTTTCGTTTTAGCGGAAAAACTTGATTTTGCAGTTTTGGTAGGAAAACTTGATTTTGTGTGTTTTGGTGGGAAAACGTGATTTTGCGATATTTGCGAAGAAACTTGATTTTGCGGTTTGGCGGGAAAATTTGATTTTGTAGGTTTGGTGAGAAAACTTGTTTTTGCAGTTTTGGCGGGAGAACTTGATTATCGGTTTTGGCGGGAAAACTCATTTTTTGATTTTGGCGGGAAATTTTGATTTTGTGGTTTAGCAAAAAAACTTGATTTTGCGGTTTTAGTGGGTAAACTCGATTCTGTGATTTGGTGAAAAGGCTCAATTTTCATTTTTACCCGGAAAACTCCATTTTTTTGTTTTGACGGAAAAATTCGATTTTCGGTTTGGTGAAAAAATTTACTTTTCATAATCGAAAAAATTTAAAATTTCAATATATAGTTAAATATTATATAAATTGTGTGAAACTAAATAAATGGGCTAAATTTAAGTAAAAGAAAACCTATAAATGGTTAAGTGGGTACCCTTTTATTTTAACCAAAACTCCATTTTATAAATGGGTCTTAAGAGAGTTACCTATTTAAAACCCGACAAGCTAAATGGGTTTAAATGGGCATTTATTTATTTTCAAAACCCATTACAAACGCGCGAACAAAAGCCATTATAACATCCCTAGCTGGAGATGACCTCAATGGACTGATACTTGTAATTTGATGGGCTGGAGAACTGTTGGATTGTAAGTTGCATAACTTTCTGGGGAGAGCAGATTTGGAGGTAATTTCACTTGGCTATGAAGCTCTGGTTAGTTAAGTTTCCAGAAAAATTGAGTCTCTGGAAATTGAGTTTTGTTATGTAACTTACTATGGTTCGTTTCTTAACCTCCTTTTACAACGCCTATGTCACTAGTTGTCCTTAAACGGCTTCAAAGGGCTGATTGATGAACCTCTGCTTCAACTACTTGTTTGATGACAACATTAGGATAGGAAACTTGATTAGCTGATGAAGGGTAGAAGGCACGGCTCCCATGTCGTGAATCCATGGGCATCCCATTATCATATTATAGGATGAGGTGTAGTCGATTACCAAGACGTTTATAGACATGTTGATTCCTTCTGCGTAAACGGAAATCATAACTTCTCCTACTGTTTGTTTGACCTCACTGCTGAACCCTATAAGTGGTGTGAGTTTTCGGGTTAGGATGGCTTTTTCCATTCCTAGATCACTGTAAGCAGCCTTTAAAATAATATTAGTGGAGCTCCCGCTGTCCAATAGTATCCTCTTCACAAAATAATTCGCCAATGTGAGAGACACTACCAGGGCATCATGGTTAGGAGCCAAGATACTCCTGCTCTTTTGTTATGAAGCTTATTTCGTTAATCACAAGGAGCATGTTTTTCGCGTTCCTGGTTTCTAGTCCATTCTTGGCACTTTTGATGATTTTCTTGGCAGCTGTATGTGTGATGCCACTTACTTTGGAGCCCCCAGATATTTCATTGATTGCCCTAACGTGTCAAGGTGGTGAGACAGGAGTAGCTCTGGCTAGTTGATTGATCTCCTCTTTGTTGTTAAGGAGATTTTTTGATTTGTCAGACTCGGGGGTATCTTTTTTAGTAGTTCATTGTCTTCCGTCTTTAGTGAGATGCAATCTTCCGTTTTGTGACTGTGGTCATTGTGGATATCAAACCATCAGTTCGAGTTCCAGAATGTTTCTGGTGCTTTCATCTTATGAGGCCACTTGGCATGTGATCCCATATGCTTCAGAATGTTAATCAATTCCGGTTTCGAGATGGCGAGATTGGTGTTGTATGGCCATGTTGACACTGCTATTCCTTCGGATTTTTTTATAGGATGATTGTGGCATTTACCATGATTCATCCCTATGCCTCTTTCTCAGGGTTCTTATAGAGTTTATTGTCTTTGTCGCTTTTGTCATTCCTCGTGCCCCTTGATTCCTGTTTTTGGGAATGCTTGGATCAATAAGCTGAATCTTCTTCCCATTTTACCTGCACCCATGCTCATGAAAATACATCCTCCATGGTTCTGCATTAACATGGTTTTACTAGTTTTCTAGGCTTTTGGATTTTTCTATCTATCTTTTCAAGTATTATAGGTCCTTGGATGCTTTTGGAGACTTAGGTTAGACTTTACGTAGATTTCAAGGGATTTTCATGATGAATTGAAGAACCAAGCGTGCAGACCAGACTCAGATCGATCGATCCTGTGCAGAGAATGAAGAATTCATGATTTGAGGAATGCATCAATCAATCGGATAGTTGCACGAGAATGGATTGATCGATGGAGACTCTGCGTACAATGTAATCGATCAATTCCACTACCCAGTCGATCGATCCGGACGATGAAGTACAAAGGATCCATTGAACTACAATGGATTGATTGATCCTTATTTAGGATCGATCGATCGGTGCACGGATACTGGCCCTAAAAAATTTCTTTTCCTGTTTTGTTTTTTTTTCTTAAGAAGTGCCCGTTATCTATAAATACCTCTTATTTTGCATCAGATTTCATGGTTTTGAGTTGACGGGAGACAAAAGATTATTCTTTGAACCCAGTTGATTCTCCTTAATCTAGTTATGTTTTCTATGTAATTTGTGTTTCTGCTTCTATATATGAGTAGATCCATTGTTAGATTGAAGTTTTCAGTGGGATTGAATGGATTGAATGTTTATGATTGATAAATTAGGAAATTTACATAGAATTCTTCACCTGGATTGTTCTCATGCTTGAACTGATTGGACTAATTAGTTTATTGATTTTAGGTCGATTAAAGGTAGCGAAAGTTAGTTTAATTGCATGAAACAAATACTTGCAAGCAAAGTATCCTTAATCTGCAAAAGTTGATGTTATTGTGCTTTCAACTTGTCATAACTTCTTCTTTATGCGTGTTTATCTTCCTGAGTTCAACGAAAATTAGTTCATTAGGTTGCGTAAACATAGTAATTGGAGCCATGAATGTGGAAAGATTGTATTACATTGTTGGGAGTTTGAGAATGATTCTTCATTAAATTCACTACAAATACATGCATTCATGATCTGATTTCCTACGAATTACCTGATGCCTAGTGCTTTTCCTTCATAGTTTACATCGCTTTTAATTTACATCATTTATTTAGTTTGCTTACAACCAATTCTTGTGACTCCTAGCTAGATTGTAACTAAGAATTAAAGTGTGTATTTGGTCTTTGTGGATTTGATCCCGCATTACTACTGCATACTTTATTGTGCATTTGTAGATTAGTTTGTCGAGTTAAAAGATGAGTGATCAAGTTTTTGGCTCCAATGCCAGGGACAATAACACCTTATGTTTCTCATCTAGGACTTACAAGCTTTTTCTTTTATCTTTGGTGTTTCAGGTGTATGACAAGAAGTGGACAACTATTTACAGATTTGATTTATTTGACAACAAGGAGCTAGCAAGAGTAGAGAGAAAACCGAAAAGCAAAAAAAAAGAAACAAGCTGAGATGCATGAAAACAACCAAAATCAGCAAGTTCGACTACCTGGACAGCAGGAGCATGCTGAGGATCCATTGCTACTACCTAAAACGCAGCTTCAAGGCCCACAAAGGCAACCTATGATTGGCGATTTTGTTTCACTAGAGGCTTTCTTTGTGAATCAAAGTCCCATCTTACTTCCTTCCATTGAGATGCAAAATTATGAGATCAAGCCACATATCATCCATTTGGTAAACCAAAATCAGTTTCATGGTTTGGCTCAAGAACATCTTATGGAGCATTTAGAGATGATTGAGGAGATTGCTAGTACTACGCGCTCCAATGGTGTATCATCTGGCTATCTGAGATGCAAACTAAGCTCTAAACTGGTGCAAGTCTCTTCCAGCAGCATCTTTGACATTCTGGAGCAAGGTCAAGGGAGCCTTTCTTGGCCACTTCTACCCCAAATCTTGATCTAACCAGCTGAGGAATAAGATCTTTGGATTTCAACAAGGATCACTTGAGTCATTCTTTGAGGCTTGGGAGTGCTTTAAGGAGTATATTAGAGACTGTCCACACCATGGATTCTCTAAAGAATATCTTTTGATCATTTTCTATAGAGGCATTAAGGCCAAATTTCAGTTATCTCTGAACACTACTAGCAATGTAGATCTCAATTCAAAGTATGTGGAAAATGCATCTCAACTTATTCAAAACTTAAAATCCAGCAACATCAACAATTTTTTAGATTATGACAGGTCCATGAAGGATGCTATCTAAAAGTTCCCAAATAGCTGAGCTGAAATAATGGTTACTTAGCTCTTGAAGAGTCAACAAGGACAACATATTAAATTTTGTGATGAAGTAGCTGAGATTTGTGCTGTAAAAGATTCTGATGAGAAACATGATGTGAATTAAATGGAGTTCCAGAATAAGGGTTCAATTCAAACTTCAGGAACAATACCCAAAACAACTTTCAGCAAGGCTTTCAGAACAACAAACTTAAAACTATGGTGCAACAACTTCTGGAAGGACAAAATCCTAGCAACACAAGAGTGGATCAGATGTACAATGACCTCAATAACAAGTATGATTCACTAGACACTCATATGAAACAACCTGAGTTACAGAATATTCATAATGATGAGGCTATTAAACTCCAGGCTGGACGAATTCCTGGAAAAGCTGAAGTGAATCCTAGAGCTCATTGCAATGCTATATCAACTATGGTGAGAGAATAGTCTGAAGAAACAATGGGAAAAGATGGAAAAGTCACCGTAAGGAATGCATCGATCGATACTCAAACTTGGTCGATCGATGGAGTCTGCAATGCTGTTAAAGAAAAGAAGTGATTGACGGATTGGAAGCCCATATCGATTGATCAGCTCATCCAAGAGGAAAGGATCGAGCTTTATGACAGAACTATCAATCACATCCCCAAATCAATCGAACGGTGAAACACCACCGACATATCAACCACCCACTCGATCGATTGCCCATGTGCACTACAAGAAAACCTACGCTTGATGACTGTAAGTTGCGACTAATAGTATAGTCACAAAATGTAATGACTGCGTTCTGACTATTTGGTGACTGATCTGCGACTCCGCTAAATCAGTCGTCAATCAATTGCTAATTAGCGACCCTAAAACCCAGTCGCGAATGAGTCACCAAATACCAAATAACTAGCGACTAATAAGGAGTCGATAAGAATTAGTAGTAAATCAGTTGTTAAGTTGGCAACTGTTTGGCAACTGAGTATTGGGGTCGTAAAGTAGTCGCAACGCAGTCGCTAAAAACGATTAGAAACACGTGTTTTATATTTTTTGTAGGTGTACCTATTTTTTGTCCTACATGTTGGTCACAAATCAGTTGCAAACATATATATATACACAAGATTTAGCCATCTTTTTCTTCTTACTCGTTAAAATACACGAAAAAACAAAAAAGAAAAGATAAAAACGAGAATTATATCTTGTGGAATGTCTGGAAATTACAACTATTCAAATTTCGAGAGTGGATGTACAAGTGGATCGATGAAGCTATGGGAAAATTCCTAGAAGAGTTCATTGCGGGGGTTGATCAATTTTATGACATTGCAAATAGTCAACCTCTAACACATAGCAATATTGGTAAGTTTTTTTACCCATGTACTGTTTGCCAAAATGATAAGTTTAACTCGGGAGAAAAAATTTGGAAACATATATATAATAGAAGATTTATGCCAGATTATTATGTTTGATATAAGCATGGAGAAGAGATTAATATGGAAGTTGGAACGAGTTATGTTGACCCGACGTAATTAAGTGGTAGTTAAGAAGTTGTTAATGAAGATAATTATGTAGATATGGTGAATGATGCTTTTCGTAATAATGTGAGTTTTGATAACTATCAACATGATGTTAGTTATCAGAATGTAATAGACCCGCAATGCAACCATTCGAAGAAATTCTACGATTTGTTAGAAGGAGCACAAAATCATTTGTATGATGGTTATCGTGAATCATTTGTATGATGGTTATCGTGAAGGGCAGTCATAGTTATCCTTAGCTGCTCGGGTTTTACAAAAAAAAACAGATTATAATCTGAGTGAAAAGTGTGTGGATTCGGTATCTCAAATGTTGACAGACTATTTACCAGAAGGGAACAAAACAACTGAATCACACTACGAGACCGAAAAGTTGATGCGTAATTTAGGGCTCCCATACTATGCAATTGATGTTTGTATTAACAATTGTATGATCTTCTGGGAAAGATAATGAAAGATGGGAAAAGTTCCAATTTTGTAGTGCAGATAGATGGAAGCCTAGGGACAAAAGATGTAGAACAAAAGTACCATATAGTCGTATGTGGTATCTACCATAGCTGACAGGCTGAAGAGAATGTATCAGAGCAACAAAACAGCAGCGACAATGAGATGGCATGCTGAGCACCAAGCAGAGGAGGGAGAAATGTGTCATCCATCTAATGCGGCAGAATGGAAAAGTTTTCAAGATATACATTCTCGGTTTGCCAAAGAACCTCATAAGGTTTATCTTGGATTATGTATAAATGGTTTCAACCCATTTGAGATGTCTAATAATCATTCGTTGTGGCATGTGATCTTGACTCCATATAATCTACCTCATGGTATGTGCATGAATACAAAGTACTTGTTTCTTACAGTTCTAAATTATGGGCCAAATCATTCGTGAGCTAGTCTTGATATCTTCCTCAAACCACTGATTGCCGAGTTAAAAGAATTGTGGTCAATTGGAATCGAAGCATACAATGTGTCTTTAAATCAAAATTTTAATCTAAAAGTCGTGTTATTGTGGACAATAAGCGACTTCCGGCGTATGGCATGCTATCAGGTTGGACGACCCATGGTAAATTGGCTTGTCCAATTTTCATGGAAGATACAAAAGCATTTTATCTTCCTAATGGAAGAAAGACATGTTGGTTTGATTGTCACTGAAGATTTTATACCTCATAATCATCCACTGAGGAAGAATAGGAAGGATTTAACGCAGTAAATAAATTTCCACCTGAAATCTTTGACTGGTGAGCAAGTTTATTCTGAGCGGCTAATGGGTGTCAATCAACCGAAAACGTCTGTTTTCGATGGAAAAGATCACGAAAAGAAGTCTGGCTATGGGAAGTATCATAATTGGCACAAGGAAAGCATATTTTGGGAGTTTCCATACTAGAGGGACTTAATTCTCCGACATAATCTTGATGTGATGCATATAGAGAAGAATTTTTTTTGACAACATCATGAATACTCTTATGAATGTGAAGGCTAAATCAAAAAACACAATCAAGTCAAGATTGGATATGGCGATATTCTGTGATCAGCCACACTTACATGTTGATGGTGCTGGTCAAGCTCCATTTCCTCTCTACACACTGGACGAAAACGAAAGAAGACGTTTATTGGAATGTGTGAAACACATGGTTAAATTCCCAAACGTATATGCCTTAGACTTAGCTAGTTGTGCTGATATAGAAAACAAAAAAAATTTCGGCATGAAGAGTCATGACTGCCATGTTTGTATGGAGCGACTACTTCCATTTATCTTTTCAGAACTCTTAGACCATAACGTCCATCTTGCGTTATCAGGTACTTAGTTATAGTTTTATATATTAAGAAATGATACAACTTTATATATAATATATCTTTAATAGTAAAAATGCATTTTGAATATTGTAGTTGTTGAGGATTTTTCCGTGACCTTTGCTCGAGAACTTTGCAGAAAAATCACGTCCAAATTCTTAAACAGAACACTGTTTTGATCATCTGCAATTTGGAGAACATCTTTCCACCATCATTTTTTTTAAGTCATGGAACACCTTCCTATACATCTCCCCTACGAAGCTGAACTACGAGGACCTTCCTATATTCTATATAATATGTATTACTTCACATAATAATTTGTGCAGGTTCACAAGATTTGATGAAGGTGAAGTCCCGTATATCATGACCCTGAAGTACCTGATATATTTACACACGTAGGTCATTCAAGTGGGGCAATGCAAGAAATATGATTTTCCGAAAAAGACTATAGATGCGCACATGCTTATGTTTTACGAAATTTTGATTATTTTCAACCATTTGAGAGGTATTAAATGATAATATTATCATTTTCCATGTTGATTTACCCAACTACAATATGATAATATAATTGCTCATATTAGTTGGTGTTGGATTTATATAGGATGTTTGAAGATTTCCCTACTGCCAAATATCCAGACCTCTCAACAAAAGACCTCTCCGTAAAAAAGCTGACGAATATCATTTATGAGTGAAAGATTATGTACGTCTAACTAATACATACACTATTGGAGCAATTAACACACATCATTTATATATATATATCTGTTCCAGATTTGCTATTGTATCAACAAACATCATTTTCCTCCGTGGTTAAAAGATATTGCAAATGGACCCGTGAATAAGTTAAAAACTTGGCCCATCTATTTCACAAGAGGCGTTTTATTCCATACGCAGAGACATGGCGAGGGAAGAAAGACATGTAACTATGGTGTGAGTGTTAAAGGAGCGAGTACACAAATGCATCTGATGAAACTGATTAGAATGGGATATTAAATGATATCATACAAATTCAGTATGAGGGGTCGGTCAATTCGAGAATCACACTTTTTAGTGTAAGTGGTATGATCCGATAATTGGTAGAGGCACTCAGCGGAGAAATGGAGGCATCGTGGACGTTCTTTCATCGAGGAAATACTATAAATACGAACCATTTATTCTAGGTATGTATTTTATTTTGTAATTTATGTACTTTTATGATTTGTTACTTAATTTAATTATAATTTTATTATTTGATATTGCATAGTATCTCATGAAGATCTAGTTTATTATATCCCATATCTGTACGTTAAGAAACCAAAGCATTTGTGGCTTAATGTTTTAAAAGTGATTCCAAGGAGAATCATTTTTGGAGAATAGAAGATAAAGAACCAACATTGTTGCAACAAGAAAATGATGATGCTGTTTTAATGACTACAATTGAAGATCTAGGAGTCAACCATTTGATTCATGCTCGGGCAGAACCTATACATCTTGATATTGACGTGGAAGATGCTGAACCAGAAGATGAATCCAGTGTAATATATCATTGACTTCTTCTAATGATGATGAAGATGGAGATGTACCCTACTAAAATGTGGTAATTTTCAAGAACTCATAATGTGGATTGTAATGTAATTTTGTAAACTTTATTGTTTAAATGTGTATTGTAATATAATTGTGAGAACTTTGATATAATGTATTGTGATATATTTTCTAAACTTTTTGCTAATGTGTATTAATGTATTTTTGTTTAAAACAATTCATTCTCTAAACCCTAAACTGTCAAAACCCTTTAGTTTAATACCCTAAATGATTAAACCCTAAAGTATTATACTCTAAACCCTAAAGCCACCAAAACAAAAATTCCTAAGTCCAAAACCTCCTGCCTAAGCCTTAATTATTTCACTCCCGCCTAAGCCTAATTATTCACTCCCGCCTAAGCTTAAACCCAAACCCGCCTAAGCCTAATTATTTCACTCTCTCCTAAGCCTAATTCACTCCCACTAAGCCCAATCAACCAAAACCAAAAGCCAATTTTATTTCTCTCGAAACCTCACTTCTCTCTCGAACCTTCTCTCTCTCGAAATCTCTCTTTCTCGAAGCCAAAGGTGAAGAACCCTAATCTCCCAAATCGTAATCTCTCTTTCTCGAAATCTCTCACTCTCTCTTCGGAATCCGTAATCCCCAAATCCTTAATCTCCAAATCCCTAATCTCTGAAACCCTAATCAATGATGTCCAAAACCAAGCGACGAAAGGAAACCGGGAAGTCAGCGCCAAAGACACCATCACCCCTTCCCTCCCAGTATGAGTTTGTTCTGAGGCCTACACCGCCTCTCCTCCGTCGATTTGGACCGTCTGTGAGTGACTATCCACCTCCTACACATCTGTTTCAGGCGTCGGCGCCCCAACCCTTACCAGCTTCAGATCTGGTTCGAGAAGCTACTCCACCGCCTCGACCTCGAGGATCTCAAACGTTGGCGCCCCAACCCTTATCAGCTTCACTTCCGGGTCGAGCAGCTCCTCCACCGCCTCAACCTCGAGGATCTCAAACGTTGGCGCCCCAACCCCTATCAGCTTCACATCCGGTTCGAGAAGCTCCTCCACCGCCTCAACCCCAAACATCGATGACCCAGCTTGCTTTCCCAGCCAGGCAGAGAACGATACACTCAGACCCTTTCTCCCACCTTCGAGCTTGGAACCACATGGTGAGCTGCTCTCTATTTGGTATTTTGAGTGAATGTTTGGTCTCGGGTTTGGTATTTTTGTTTAAGATGAAGGTTAGTCTCGGCTTACTGTTTGGTCTTTTGTTATTGTCTCGGGTTTAAGATGAAAGTTTAATGTGTGGTCTTTTGTTTAATGTGTGATTTTTTTAATGTTTGGTCTGTCTGGTTTTGTTAAAGTCTGGTAATTTTGTTTAAATTTTTCTCTGTTTAAGGTTTCGGGTTTAAGATGAATGGGTCAAGTTTGGTCTTTTTGTTTAAGATGAAAGTTTGATTTTTTGTTAATGTCTCGGGTTTAAGATGAATGATTAATGTGTGATATTTTTTTAATGTTTGGTCTCTTAGTCACTGGTTTGTTAGCCTCACTGAGTTTTGGACACTTGAGACTTAATGTTTGGTCTCTTAGTCACTGATTTGTCTCGGGTTTAAGATGAATGTTTAATGTGTGGTCTTTTGTTAAATGTTTAACTGGTTTTTTTCTTTCGCTTTACTCAGTCTTTAATACCTCACTGATTATTTAATTGACCTTAGGCTTGCTCTTTGTACTTATTCACTTAAGATGTTTGTAGTGTTTGATGGTGTCACTGATTTCCTTATTTTTGGTTTATCTTTTCTCTTTTGATTGTTACTCACTCTCTCAGTTTTATATTTTTGTTTATGTTTGTTGATGTTGGGTCGTGACAAGGGGAAATTTACCCGTAAGATCACCAAGGTACTTACAAACAAGTTTGATGATCCGTTCTACAGTTGGACTGTTGTTCCTCAGGAGAGAAAGGAAAGGTTCTTTGTTGAATTTGCAGTTAAGTTTCTCTTCTAAACTTCAAAATTAAAATGTTTTTTAATTTCATTCCTAACATCAAGTCACTCTTTTGTTTTGTAGAAAACTCATACTTGGCATCCATCTCTAACCGGTGTAGTTCAGCAAAAGTTTGAGGAGATATTCCAGAAGCAAATGAAAGACATGGTCAGCAAGTGTAGGATGACTCGAGTCTGACCCACTTGGATTGTCGATACATTGTGGGCAAGAATGACACAGTTTTAGGATGCTGCTGAAGCCCAAGCTAAGAGTGAGACGACTTCAGCGGCTAGGTTATCTGACTGTGGAGGACTTGGTCCTCACACACACAATTCCGACCCATAGTCTTACCTACATATTGAACAAGAAATGGTAATTTCTTTCTATATTTCAAGTTAATTTTTTTTGTCTCATTAACCTTTCATTTGTTTGCCATTTCAGGTTGAGGAAATGGGAAGGCCTGTGAGTCTTGGTGAAGTTTTCATCAGGACTCATACAAAGAAAGATGTCAGCTTTGTCAACAAGAAAGCTCAGCTTGTGCCTGAGGCTTACCCGAAGAACAAGCATGGGAAACTGACTGATCTTGAGACTCAAACCTCACAGACTTCAGATGATACTTTTCGTCCTCCATAGCTCTCTCTTTAAGACGATAATGACCTCTTCCTTATGGTAAGTTGCTTCTTTCTTTTTTCTTTGGTTCTTTTTTCTTAATTATTATTTTCTACCAATCGTTTACTTTTTTCTGTTTATTGATATCTATGCAAATTTAATTGTTTTGTGTAGTCCACATTCACAACTGAAAGAGGCATACCCTATGGATTGGGCAGCCTCAAGAATACTCTTGTGAATGGAAAGCGGAAGTATGTTGAATGCTCATCTCCATCATTCTTGGACCACCAAAAACAGTTGGCTGAAGCTCACCGCAAGATTTAGGAGCAAGCAGCTTACAACTCAAAGCAAGAAAGATGATCAAAAAGATTTTCCTACTGGAAAAGTATTTGTCTGCAGCAGATCCTAAGTTTCTGGAGTTCATGGCTTCTAATGAAGTTGATGAGGATGATGATGAAGCTGATGGTGAAGAAGAGGATGAAGCTGATGGTGAAGATGAAGAAGGAGATGGTTAGGTCTCTTGTAGTTTGTGTACTTGCTTGTTGGTTGTGTACAAGGTTGTTAGTTGTTTTTTAAAAACATGAT
>CAJHQP010005503.1:0-45586 GCA_905132765.1 Moricandia arvensis
TGTGAAAGACTTAAGGGTTTTTATTTAGACTGAATATTTCCTTCTTATTTCTCATTAGAAAATCAGAGCAAGATACATTTCGATATTTAAAGAAGAGCAAAGACCTAAGAACACTCTAGATCTTTTCCTAAACCTTATCCCTACAGCTGTAAAGATAAAGCAGTCAATTTGCTAAAGACAAGAACAACTCAAATTTGTTTTGGAGAGACAAGCTGTAAGTCTCCGTACTCCTGGTTCTTCGTCTTCTTTCGTTCATATCAGACCGTTGGAGAAGACCCTTGGACTGAGGGAGAGTCTTCAACTTGGGCTGTAGAGAAGAAGTAAGATGGGCCTCGTGAGTCTTGCTTTCAATGTGGCCCAGTAGCTTTGTATCTCTAACATTCCCCCTCAAACTTGTGGTGGGAGGAGGACCAACACCAAGTTTGTCACGTAACTCGAAGAAGGCGCGACGAGGCAGAGGTTTAGTGAAGATGTCGGCAAGCTGGAGGGTGGCAGGTATGTGTCGTGTCTCAATGAGTCCCAGGGCTACCTGTTCCCGAATGTAGTGAAAGTCGGTGTCAAAATGTTTAGAGCGCTTGTGCAATGCAGGATTTGCACTTAGATAAACAACAGACAGATTGTCACAGAGCAGCATTGTAGCCCGCGGTTGACTGACACCCAGATCACGCAACAGAAACGACATCCAAGCTATTTCTTGTGCCGTAGACCCCAAGGCTCGATACTCTGCCTCGGTAGACGAACGAGAGACTGTAGCCTGTCTTTTAGCTGACCAAGACAAAAGATTAGGACCCAGGAAGGTGCAGAAGCCTGTCGTTGATCTCCTGGTGTCCTTACAGCCTGCCCAGTCGCTGTCACAGTACGCAGTCAACTCCAAGGTGGACTGTTGCTTAATGTGTAAACCAAGATTTTGTGTCCCATTGATGTAACGAAGAATTCTTTTCAGGAACCCAAAGTCTGCAACCGTAGGAGCATGCATCCGTTGACAGACAAAGTTTACTGCAAACTGAATATCCGGACGGGTGATGGTTAGGTATTGCAGTTTCCCAGCGACACTTCTGAAGTATGTCGGTTCTGTAAACAAGGGACTGTCATCGGTTTCCGGACGCAGAGGAAGAGGTGTAGCCATCGAGTTGCAGTTTGACATTGCAGTCTGCTGAAGTATGTCTTTGGCATATGCAGCTTGGTGAAGGAACATACCACCTTTGTATGCTTCTAACTCAATACCAAGGAAGTAACTCGGTTTCCCAAGGTCTTTCATTGGAAATTTATGGTTAAGAGCAGCTATTAAGTCTTGAAGAAGCTTCTCATCACTGCCTGTCAAAAGAATATCATCAACATACAAAAGTAAGATGAGCGTCTTACCGTCGTGATGATATGTGAAGAGAGAGGGGTCCGCTTTGCTGCAACTGAAGCCAAACTCAATCAAAAACTCACTGAAAGTATCAAACCAGGCTCGAGGAGCCTGTTTAAGGCCATAAAGTGCCTTTGTAAGACGACAAACATGGTTCGGTTTGCTATGATCTTCAAAGCCAGGAGGTTGATACATGAACACCGGCTCCTTTAATTTTCCATGCAAGAAGGCACTTGAAACATCAAGTTGGCGAATATGCCAATCCTTGGCAATGGCTATATTAAGGACAAGGCGAATTGTGGCGGTCCTAACCACAGGACTGAAAGTTTCAAGGTAGTCTCGACCTTCTTCTTGCTAATATCCCTTGGTCACTAATCTTGCTTTCAACTGCTTGACTGTTCCATCCGGAGAGAACTTGATAGTAAAGACCCAACGGCTACTTAGGATATTCATATCAGATGATGCAGGAACCAGAGTCCAAGTATCCAACATATGAATATTAGTCATTTCTTCACACACAGCTTTATTCCATCCCGGGTGTGCCATAGCTTCTTTGATGTTCTTAGGTATTGCAGGGACAAACTTTGAGGTCTGAAGAGCATACCGAGTGTTTGGTTTCTGGATTCCAGACTTGGCTCGTGTCCTCATTGGATGAAGGTTGTCTTGAATAACATCAGGTTCAACCGGAGCCTCTACTACAGGTTGTTCTCCTTGATCATTCTGTAGCTCTGGTGGTACAGGGGATGGTGGTGGCGGATAGGATTGTCTTCAGGGTGTTGAGGAACTGCAGTGTTTGGTGGGGAGAGTATCCTTACACATCTCTCATCATGATCAGGTGGGGCGGATGTCGTAGCTCTTTGCCATGCCTTTAGTAGAGCTGATTCATACTGGGGAACAAAGGCTTTATAGTTTTCTTTAAACGGGAAACACTCTTCATTAAAGACCACATGACGAGAGATGTAAACCTTTCCTGTGGGAGGGTACAGGCATCTGTATCCCTTGTAGTGTGGACTATATCCAAGGAAGACACACTGTAAAGATTTGGGCTCCAGCTTGTGATCCGCAACAGGTCGAAGATAAGGATAACAAGCTGACCCAAGAACACGCAGGTGAGAGTACTCTGGCTTATTCTTGAGCAACACTTCAACCGGAGACTTCTTCCCACGAGATAAACTTGGAAGGAGATTTCCAATATAAGATGCTGTATAGAAAGCCTCAACCCAATAGTGCAGAGGTAGGTGACTATGGAACATCATTGACATTCCCAACTCAGTAATATGTCTGTGCTTCCGCTCAGCTATGCCATTCTGTTCTGGAGTATACGGACAAGACACTCTGTGTTGAATGCCATGCTGCAACAGATGCTCTTTTAATTTGCTACTTAGAAACTCACCACCACCATCTGACTGTAACATTTTTATTTTCTTGTTAAGTTGATTCTCTACTTGTTTCTGAAAGCCAACAAATACCGAAAAGAACTCCGTTTTATTATGCAAAGGATAGAACCAAGAGTAACGAGTGTACTCATCCACAAAGACAACATAATAACGGAAACCCTGGTTAGATGCAACAGGTGAGGGTCCCCAAAGGTCACTGTGAATGCAATCTAATGATTCAGAAACAGTAGAACTAGAAAAAGAGAACTGAAGACGACTACTCTTTCCCATCTGGCAAGGCTCACACACGGGAGAAGTTCTGCTCTTATTAACTTGTATTTCCTTGCAGGTTTGAAGATGCTGAAGAACTCTGAGATTCGAGTGACCGAGCCTATGATGCCACACTCCTTCTGAAGCTGCAACTTGGCGATTAGCATAGAAAGCTGCAAACTCATCATTCTTCAGCATATATAACCCATTAGTTCGAGGACCCTTTGACACCACTCTCTGAGTTTGAAGATCAATCACGTATACATGGTTAATATCAAAGAAAACCCCACACGAGTAGTCCTCACAAAGTTTAGAAACTGAGAGCAAGGATTTTGTAATGGTAGGACAGACTAGAACATCATTTAGAGGTATTATACCTGAAGCAGAGGTGATGTTTGTGGCTCCAACATGCGTGATAGGAAGGTAAGCTCCATCTCCAACCATTACAGCTTCATTTCCTTCATACGGATGAGAGGTTTGCAAGTTTTGAGTAGCTGAAGTGATGTGAGCTGTGGCGCCTGAGTCAGGGTACCACTCCTTACCATTTTCATCCGTAACCTTCAGTGCTGAGAAGGCATCAACGCTTTGATAGTTGTTGTCAAACCTGTTGTAGCACTTGAGTGCCGTGTGACCCACGCGACCACAAATCTGACAAGTTGGTCTTTCTCCAGAGTTATTTGCGGATGACTGATGTTGAGTAAAGCCTCTGCCTCTGGTGGAGTAGCCTCCACGACCTCTATAGTAGCTAGACCTGCCTCGACCTCTCTGCTGTGGATTGTAGGTAGGAACTGGGGTTTTGGGTTGGTGAGACTGTTGGGCATTAAAGGCAAGGTGTGGAGAGATGGTGGTATTATCCTCATACGATCGAAGCTTGGATTCAAACCCTTGAACTTCAGAAACCACATCATTGAAGGTAGGCTGAGGAAACTTGGTCAGAGAGCTTTGAATAACAGTCGTTATGGGATCAAACTCTCTTCCAAGGCCATTGAGAAACCCAAAAATCTTCATAGACTCATCTATTGGTTTTCCAATAGAACTGAGAGCATCACATAAAGTCTTGAACTCCCGACTGTAGACTGCTAGGGACTTCCCTTTGTTGGTTAGGAGCTGAAGGTTGCGACGCAGAGTAAACTCGCGAGCCAGAGAGCTTTTGTTGAAGTTTTCAGCAAGACAAAGCCAGATATCTCTGGAAGTGGTGAGGTTATGAACATATCCCAACACTTCCTCTGACAGAGTTCCAAATATCCACGAACGAACTAGTTGCTCTGGAAAACCCAGTTTGAGTCCCTGCTGTCATACCATGTGAAAGACTTAAGGGTTTTTATTTAGACTGAATATTTCCTTCTTATTTCTCATTAGAAAATCAGAGCAAGATACATTTCGATATTTAAAGAAGAGCAAAGACCTAAGAACACTCTAGATCTTTTCCTAAACCTTATCCCTACAGCTGTAAAGATAAAGCAGTCAATTTGCTAAAGACAAGAACAGCTCAAATTTGTTTTGGAGAGGCAAGCTGTAAGTCTCCGTACTCCTGGTTCTTCGTCTTCTTTCGTTCATATCAGACCGTTGGAGAAGACCCTTGGACTGAGGGAGAGTCTTCAACTTGGGCTGTAGAGAAGAAGTTAGATGGGCCTCGTGAGTCTTGCTTTCAATGTGGCCCAGTAGCTTTGTATCTCTAACATGTATTACCAAACTGAAACCAAGTCCGGTGTCTGAAGAACTTACCTTTAACCAAGGCTAGAGACCACAGAGAAGACCATAGAGGTTCCAGTTCCAGCAGCAGTGATAGAAAACTGAGTAAGGAAGTTCTGACAGACCCCGGCAGGATCTCTGTAAAGAGAGTATTGTTGTTTGTTTGTGATTATGATCATTGTCTATCATTAACGACAGAAGATTTCTCAAAAGCATTGTTTTGTTTCTTTGGTGAGGGCTTAAGACTGGTGCTAACACTTCACTTTCAGACCTGCTTTAAATGAAGTAGAAAAAATTATGTTGTACTTATGTAAGGGGTATCAAGTAAGGGAGAACTTTTTGGATCCTTTCAAGGTTGGCAAGAGACTGAACGAAAGTTATAGGAATCATGAAGAAGACAACAAGAACGAGGAGTGCAATCGTTGTGAGCAGTCTTCTTAACATGTGGCGTGGTTCCATTGTGGGGTTATGGCATTGATGCGTTCTAAGCCGTGATTTGAAGGAGAATATGCTGTCGGAACAATAGCCTCTTGATCGTCCACCATCTTTTCTCGTTACGGTTATGCAGCCTCGTTTGCATTGTAAAACATTTTCAAATGCAGCTGATAAGCTTATGATAACCATTCAATGCTACGCACTGGCCTGCGCGTTAGAATGCCGTTGGTTTCGGTTGATTCAGATTTTCGGATTTTTGCTACTATACTCATACGTCCCTTTTACTAATTATCGGTTCGGTTCCTTTCAGATTTGGTTTGGATTGTAAAACATTTGAAAATGCAGCTGGTACGTTTATGATAACCAATACTAGGCCTGGGCGTTCGGATACCCATTCGGGTTCGGGTCTGGTGATTCGGGTTTTCGGGTTTTTCGCACAGGCCTGCACGTTAGAGAGCCGTCGATTTCGGTTGATTCAGATTTTCAGATTTTTTGGTGCTATACTCATACGTCCCTTTTATTAATTATTGGTTCGGGTTCGGTTCCTTTCGGATTCGGTTCGGGTTGTAACCAATATATGAAATCGTCTAAAAATATATTTTAAAACTTGAACAATAGCCTCTTGATCGTCACCATCTTTTCTCGTTACGGATATGCAGTCTCGTTTGCATTGTAAAACATTTGAAAATGCAGCTGATACGCTTATGATAACCATTCAATACTACGCATTTGGAAACAAAAACAGAAAAAAAAAGACAAACAAAAAGGATAAACCCACGTGAAGATAAAGGAAAGTAGTTATCGAAATATAAGAAAAAAAATAAAAATAAAAAGAAAGTTGAGAAGGGGATAGCGTTTGAGTGGCCAGAGAAAGAGATGCACACTATTCAACCCTATGTCTTCTTCTTCTTACTCTGAGTAACCTGAGAAAGAGACAGATTCAAATCCTTTTCTTCTTCATCTTTCTTTTGTTGAGTATACGAGAGCAAAATGGAATCGGAGGGAGTGTGGTTACCATTGCTTCACGAGCATCCTATGATGCCTTGGAATGATCTGAGGAAAGGTGATTGTTGTGAATGGTTTGAGTCTCAGAGTGATGGCTACTACTGTAAACTCTGTGATTTCTTCGTGCACAAGAAATGTGGCGACGAGTTCTCTGAATTCATGGACCACCCATCTCACCCCGACCACACTCTCGAGCTTGAGCTTCAATATGAATCATGTAACTATTGTGATGTTTGTCGTAAGAGGATCTTGAAGCTATTCTACCGTTGTGAAATGTGTGACTTCGACTTGGATCTACACTGTGCCAAGTACCAACTACCAGATGTTATCGACAATTTTGAGATGCATCCCCACAAGCTCATTCTTCTCAAGGATCGGGCTGATTTCGACTGCTCTGCTAAATGCGAGAAGCGTCATGGTGGACTTCCTTACAAATGTGATGAATGTGATGTTTCCTTCCATGTGGATTGTGTTTGGCGGCCATCACCAGCACTGGATCACCCGGCAGAGGTAAACCACTCTTACCACTCATTGCATCCTCTTAAGCTCCTTACAGGTGAACCACCAAACTATTCTGATGGAAAATGTCGTCTCTGCGGAAGAGAGGTTGATGAAGAATTGTTTTATCATTGTTCTTCTTGTAACTTCACCTTGGATATGCGTTGCTTTCTGAACCCACCACCACAATCTGTTGTGGATTTGAAAGCTCATGATCACCAACTCACCCTCCTTCCAAGACTCCTTTCTTTTACATGTAATGCTTGCGGGCTCAAAGGAGATCGAAGCCCTTACATGTGTGTTCAATGTGATTTCATGATCCATCAAGACTGTCTTGGCCTTCCATGTGTCATTAACATCAATCGTCATGATCACCGTGTTTCTCGTACTTTGCTTCTTGGTTTTGTGGATTCTGTGTGCGGAGTTTGCCGCGAGAAAGTTGATTGGACTTGTGGTGGGTTTTCTTGTCAGAGGTGTCCTGGATATGTTGTTCATTCTAAGTGTGCTACCAGAAAAGATGTGTGGAACGGGAAAGAACTCGAAGGAGTACCTGAAGAAGAAGAAGATATAGAACCATATGTGGTGATAGATGACAACACTATACAACACTTCAGCCACAAAGAGCATAACCTAACATTTCATGTGAATGGTATTCTGTTTGAGGATAACAAACGATGCAATGCATGCATCCATCCCATCGGTTTACAATCATTTTATGGCTGTATGGATTGTGTTTTTTCTCTACATCAGAACTGTGCTGAATGTCCTAAAAAGAAATGGCATGTGCTACACAATGAGCGGCTCACTTTAGTTACAAACAAGGAGAAAGAAGTCTTCATTTGTGATGCTTGCAGTCAGATGTCCAATGGTTTCATGTACAAGCATGGGGATAAGAAGTTAGATGTCTTGTGCGGTTCAATTTCTGAGCCATTTGTTCATCCAAGTCATCCCCACCATCCCTTATATTACATTCCAACAGAAAAACATGGAACATGCAATGGTTGCACCATCATGAAATCTTGTGTACTCAGGTGCATTGAAGGTGATTGTGGATTTGTATTGGGATTCAAATGCGCCACTCAACCACAAGTGGTAAAGCACATAGTAGACAACCTTCCTCTCTCACTATGCTATGGCGAAGAAGAAGAGGCAAGTGGTAAATGCTGGTGTGAAATTTGTGAGAAAGAAACCAGTCCAAAGAACTGGTTCTACACGTGTAAAGATCAACACGCTAGTTTGCATACAAGGTGTGTGCTCGGAGATTTTTCAAGGGTCTTGCCAAGAAACGTAACAAAATTTTGGGATAAATCGTATGAGGTGGTGCTCAATAATAGTGTAACGCGTCCATTTTGCAGCTATTGTAGTTCTCGTTGCATGTACCCAATCTACCTCAAGTCGCTTGGAAGCTCAAGGATATACGTTTGCTCGATGCACCTTTTTATGTGATTATCTGTTCCTTCGATATGAATCATCAAAACTATGTGTAATAAAGAACGCCAATGTAGGCAAGATGTTTATTCGCTTCAGTTTCATGTAATTTATTGCATAAGTTCACTTGCATTATGATTTGATCTCTCTAATGTTTGTATTTTATCCATAAGGTCTGTTATAACAAACGAACAATCACTATGAAGCAAGAGATGTAAGGAGTGATGGCGAACATATCACATTATCACCATTATTCCTTCTCGTGACGTTTCTGCCTATTCATGCACCCTATTGGATAGAAAATATGTGGTATTCACAAAACCTTAATGAGTTTTTTTTTTTTTTTATAAACTATTATAGCCTTCTTCTTAACACTAAAAAGAACAAACATGTTTACAACGGCCAAGTAGGATCCGAGATAGGCATGGACATTATATCAGGACCCGAGAACTCGAACCAGAATCGATCTAAAAAAATCGGTTTGGGTACGAGTAATGTGATTTTACTCCATTGGTCTTGTTATGCAGGACTCGTGGATCTTATACACGATCCGAATCCGAGACACGATGGAGTACCCAAAATACTTGAAACTTGTCGTGTGTATTTGGAATATATGGCTATTTTAATATAATTTTGGTTTTAGGGATATCTTTTTTAAATTTCAGGTTTGGATTTTCAGGTATAGTTTTGAGTTTCAAGTCAAATTTTAAATTTTCAAAAATATAATTTGGTAATCGGATAAAATTTCAAGTATTTTCATGTCTTCGGATCAGATTTTGGATAAATTTTTAATTATTTTTGGATATTAAATATTTTTAAATATTTTTGTGTTTTTGAATATTATTTTTGGGTCGGATCCGACAAGACCGGAACGGTACCCGAACCGACAAATTATAATTATTCTATTGGGTCCAACTATCTAAGACCCGAACCGACTTGGACTTACATTTTCTGAACCGATAAAATAAACATTTTAAAGTTTTGTTATTATTATAAGTTAATTTATTCACCCGCCCGTAGGGCGAGGTTTACCCTAGTCTTTATGTATAAAGGGTTATTTTCTCTCATGTGAGGTTGCCACTTCATCAAATAGACTTACCACAAATTAACACCTCACTTTAATTATTGAAAATTCATTAAAAAATCTAAATTTTTCACTCTCTTATTATTTATACTAAATATATTAACACAATCTTAAATAGTACATACATTTTAGTGATTAAATATGAATTAAACAAAAACCAATTGTAAACTTTATATTTTAAATATTGTTTTAACATCATTTTAAACAAAAAATTTAATGATTAAAGATGATTTAAACCCAAACCAATTATAATTTTAAAATTTAATTAATATTTTAGCATAAATATTAACAAATATAAAATTAATATTTTTTGCTGTACTAATATATTTATATTTTAAGTACTTTAAAGAAGTTATATTGTTTCCTTAACCAATATAATCATTTACATCATATAATTTATAACTAAAATAAATATTAAAATATTTACGTAATTTATAATCTAAATACAAGTAAATAAACAGAAAAGAATACGAATAGTCATTTATCATTTGATATCATAGACCATAAAAACAGGAGAACTTTTTAAATTAAGTATTCAAGAATTTATATTGTTTCATTAAGCACTATAGTCATCTACAATATATAAATCATCTACGTCATATATGTTATATTATTTTAATTTTAATTTTTAATATATATTGATTTGAAATAAATATTAAAATATTTTTATTATTTTATAATTTAAATAATGTAAATAAACGGAAAAGAATACGAATAGTCATTTACCATTTGATATCATAAAATGAACAACAACATAAATAATTAAAAATAATATTAATAAATTTAGTTGTATTAATCTATTTGTGCTAAGCTTTAAATTATCTACCGAAAAATTAATGACCAGTGTTAATCAAAACTTATACTTAATAATACTTTTAACATTATATATAAGTAAATAATTTTAAGTTAAATCAGAATATTAATCAATACAATAAATATTTCAATTTAATGATAGTATATACTCCCTTTGTTCCTAAAAAAAATCCATATTCTAGTTTTTTCACACTTTTTAATAAAACACAATAAATTTGCATAGTTTTTTGTATTGATTTTCTCTCCATAATTTTAAACCAATAAAAAATCAATTAGTGCAATTAAGTTTTTTGAAGTTTACAATTAGATAATAAAACATACATTGAAAATGTAAAACATGGATCTTTTAGGAACAAATTGTTTTTCTAAAATATGCATCTTTAAGGAACAGAGGGAGTAGTAAAATATTAATATGTGACAAGCCATTTATAGTAAATAAATTTAGTGTCAAAAATCATATTTTAAAAATTAATTAATATCATTTTCTTTTGCATATCATAATTATTTATTTGGATAACATGGTATACTTGGACATTAAATATAATTAACATATACAAAATTCAAACAAACATTTATCTTTATGACTAGTAAAATTAGTAGGTTTTCAAGTTGCATAACTAATTTAAAATATGTTTAGTATAATGCATTATCCATATTTCTATGTTAAATTCAGATAACTATACTTATAAGAAATTTTCTCACTATTAAAGTCAAAATAGAACAAATATCGAAAATAAAATAACACATTTACATTTTCATGAATTGTTGTAATAGTTAAAAAATTATATGATTTATAAAAAGGATGATAACAAAATAGTGAAGTTAATGTAACTTATTATTTAAAGTAAAATAAAAAATAACTAAATCATAAGTTATGTGAACATAGGATCTAAAGTTATTATATCTAAATAATTGTGAAAAATAAAATTCATTACTTACTAGCTTAAAAATCTTAAATATAATTTCAATACTGATAAGAAAGAAGAAATATACCTGAAGAGTTAGACGCAATATCAAATAAAATGAAAAAAACAAAGAAGGGAAGAAATGTTACTAAATGACTTATACAAAACAAACAAATTAGAAAAATGTACACTAACATAATACAAATAGAACATAAACTTATTCAAACAATCACAATAATCGTATTAAAAAATTTAGTCAACTGAGCAAAATTAAGACTTGATCATTTTATAACAAACAAATTTAACGAGAAAAATATAAGAAAATAAGAAAAATAACAAAAAAATAATGATGAACACATAATAGAACCAAGATCTTTAAAACTAAAAAAAAAATTAAACAGGCTAACCCTAGTATTATTATATTCTTATGATTTCTGAAGACGACTCTTTTCTCTTAAAATATGATTTATTGAGGTTAAGACACTAAACCGGCATTTCATGGGAAAAAGCTTCCATCAACTCTTCTCTTCTTATTGCTAATAGGCGCAAAAAGAACTTTGAAGTCTTTAGCTTTATCATTTTTGTCTGCTCAATTTTCATTCAGGACTCGCATGTGAAAATGGAGATTGTTCATTAGCACACTATTGGAGCCTCAAGATTGTTAAAACACATTTACAATTTTGGGTGGTGATTATGGATGGTGTGACGGTGGCCGTAATTGAAAAATCAGAAAGGATGGTTTGGTAGGTGAAAAATTTGTCAACAATTATTAGCTTCACCAAACCTCATCCCTTCCTATAAATACATATGCATCTTGTTGTTGTTTTTTTATCCCAAAGCAAAAGAGAGAACAAGAAGAGAAGAAGAAGAAGCTCGTGAGAGAGAAAGAAACAAAAAACGTTTTTTCGGTAAGAAACTAAGAGTAATTTCTTGAGTGTATTTGTGATCGGGTGTGAGTTGAGATCATTGTAAATTTTCTGGGTTGATAATAAAAGATGTATAGCATGTCCAGAGATGTAGGCAAAAATGACTAAACTCCGTTAACAATTTTATGTGTGTTTTTCCGTTCTCGTATATTTTGGTTTTTCGCAAAAATTTGACTCGTATTTCCTAACAAGGATGAACAAGTGTGATCTTGTAGCCTAGACGGTAACTCCTCTCTCTCTTTGTAAAAGTCGTAAACAATGGATATTAGACGTTGTGCGTATCGACCCCCCTTCCTGTTAAGGAGTGACTCCTGACTAACATTCTGAAAGCTAAGAAGCACCATACACGAATCAGCAAATGCTTTCAAGGCTTCGTGCAGAAGTGCAGCACAGGTTTGTTATCATAAGGAGAAGCAAAGAGTCTTGCTCACTGGAAAATCTGTGAGTATGAATAGATTTATGTAATAAAATAATGACTTTATAGTAAAACGACTTTGATTATTTTCCGAGTTCGATATGCTTTGCAATAATGTAATCAAATCTCACATGGAAACTCTAAAGATACACGAATTTGTCTTCATGACATAAACTTTGACTACAAGATAGATCTTCTACAATCTGGCTCTTACAAAAAGAAAAGGAAGATGAACATTCAAGTGATATTCTCGTTACAGTGGGCATTGATACATTTTTGGTTTACACACCAATCATGTTTCTTAAGGGTAATGATATTCTTATGGTGAAGCTAAACTATCTCATAGGGTGTGTTGGAGAGAAGATCCCACATTGGAAATATGCAACGGACTTGAGTAATATATAAGGGATTTGGACCAATCCACTTATCGTCAATTGATTTTAAGTTGGAAGTCCAGAAAACTTATCATGGTATCAGAGCGGACCCACACCCAGATCCATTAACCCGGCCCGGATAGTGGCCCGATCATTCCACGAATTGATGGCCCAAAGAAAGCTCAATTTCTTCAAAATTGCTAGAGAAATATAGCAATGTTTCGGAAGAGATATAATGGATTCTGCGAGATTAATGGTTATACCCATGGAGAGAAGATTGGAAATCCACAAAAGTTATCAGGGTGATAAAGTTTTTTGAAGAAGAAGTATCTCATAACAAACAATCCCAAAAATTCTTGAATTTAAAGCAAAAAATTGTGTATCATCTGCATATGAGTTGAGGTTTGATATTGACAATGCATATCTAGCTCAAAAATCAAACACTCTGGCTAAACAAAAGGGCTCCATTGTTTATATACAAGCAGAGGAAATACTAACCAGTCTCATGGGTGATCAAAGTTTCAACCAAAAACGAAACAATCTCACGGGGTCATCTGCATCTGACTCAACCAGTGGTTCAAACCGAGAAAGCAATTACATATCTAACGAGTTTCATGGCGAGAGAGAGGAAGGAAAGATGGAAGAGAAGAAATCTTAAGGTGCTTTCGAGGGAATGAGAGAGAGAGCTCGAAAGAGAGCAGTAGGAGGCAAAACGAAATGTTTTTTAAGAAAGTTAAAAAGACTCTATTTAACGCCAAGAATCGTCTTTTTTGTTTTCTTCCAATATTTGCTTTATTCCCCCGATTTGTTTCTTTACCAAAAACACCCATATTCATTTTGATTTACTAAAACAACCATAATAAAACAAGCTTTTATGTTCTTGTCTAAACTATTACTTGTGAAGTAATTTTTCGCAACAGAACTTTTATGTTAAAAGTTAGAGCGGTTAATATCGTTTATGCCCTTATTGAATAAATTATTTTAAAATAAAAAAAAAATTTGAATTATTTTTATTAGATGACTGATTAAAATTAATAATTAAATAACTGATTAAAATTAATAATAATAAAAATTATCCAAAATTTAAAAATGATTTTAAAATAAAAGATAATTTGCTATATCTATATTATTATTTGTGAAGTGATATACTATTACTTGCGAAGTGATTTTTCGCAAAGGAATTCCTACGTTAAAAGTTAGAGTAGTTAATATCGTTTATGCCCTTATTGAATAAATTATATAAATTATTTTAAAATAAAAACGAATTTAAATTATTTTTATTAGATGACTGATTAAAATTAATAATTAAATAACTGATTAAAATTAATAATAATAAAAATTATCCAAAATCTAAAAATTATTTAAAATAAAAGTTAATTTTGATATATATATATATATATTATGTTGTTATCCAAAATTTTTTGATAAAATTTAAAATTAAAAAATAGAAAACAGAAAACACATAACTAAATATTAATCAAGTAAAATTAATAATTTTATATAATTGAATGAATTCTAAAATTTATTTATTAATAATGAATATAGTATACATAAATTTTTTTACATAAATTAAATAAAAATATAAATAATTATAGTTTTTAAATTAGTAATGAATATATTGATAAGTAATTTTATAAAATGGTCATGCCCGCATGAGCGGATAACCCTCCTAGTTTTAAAACAAAAAGAAAAAAAAATCAAAATACCATTTATTCATCCTACCTTTTTTTTTCTTTAATAAGAATGTGAAATTCATATGAATCCAGTAACTTTGTAATCTTGGAAAAGGAACAGCTCTCCGATCATATTTGCAACTGTGAAAACATGCCCGGCTCATGGCACAAACAAAAGTAAGCAATGGCTTAGGGCCCAAAAAATTATTAATAAGTTCAAGAAAAAAATTGAAAATAATTATATAGGAAAAAGACACAGTTTTTCTAATTTTAATAGGGCCTTATTTGGTGTTGGGCCGTCGTATGTTGACTGAGAATGCAGTTGTCTCGACGAAGATTCCCGTCGGGTTGAAGTAGGTAATTAAGATTTTTCTCTATCCAAACCCAAGAGACGAGCTCGTATTTGAAGTTCTTGTTCTTGTTGAAGCCTTTTAGCCCAATAGTAATATTGGTGTTCACTAGAAACTGTAACAACTATGTGAAAGCCCTTTGATTAATAAGTTTGATTTGAATCCTAAAGAGTATAATTAATGAAAATAAGGTTCGATATGGATTTTCCTCATGGTATTGTGTGATATTGTTAGACGTAGAATTCCATTTTTGGTGAAATCGTTGTTATAATACTTTTTTATAATCTGAAAAAATAATAAAAATAAAAAGAGTTGCAAATTGAAAAGCAATGAGGTAATGACCAAAACAGATTTAAAAAAAATTTATCCTCAAAATAACTAAAAAAATGACTAAAATAAATTTTATTAAAGGATATAAATATACATTTATATTACTTGGGTTAACTAATCTACATTTAGTGTTTAGAGTTATGGAGTGGAGTTTTAGATGTGAAGTTTAAATTAAAAAATATTAAAAATTATAAAATAAAAAAGTTTATTTGTTCTTTTTTTAAAAAATTATTTTTGTGATAAATTTTAAAAATATCTAATTGATAGATTTGTCCAATTGAAAATTATCACATTATGAATATTAACAGTCACAAACGGGTTGATCTTATTTTTGGTTATTATTACATGACATGATAGAATCTTTCCTTTTCTTTTTATTTGACTCTACTTCTTTGCATTAATTGGTCAACGGAACCATGGTCAGGTCACTAATAAGTCCATTCCTCCGGGAGAAGTTTCTCCAGCGAATCAATCGGAGCTTCTACCGTTTCGCTCTTCTTGTCCTTCGAATCACCTTCACGAACTTCTACATTGGAAAGCAACATAAATATATTTGAAATTGATTTTTTTATATATTTAACATGATGCATTCAAATAGGTCAAACAAATAAAAAAGAAGGAAACTAGTGGCGAGCAAGCTGTGACCAAATTTAAAAAAGAAAAGGAATATCCTAAAATAAACCTAAAAATTTTTTTGTCATTAAAATAATCTTTAAAGAAAAAAAATAACCAAAAGAACCTTTACTAAAAGATATAAATATACATTTATATTTTTGGGTTAACTAATTTAGATTTAGGATTTAGAGTTATGAGGTGGATTTTTGGAGATTAGATTTAAAAATTTTAAAATAATAAAAAATATTAATATATTAAAAAATAAAAAGGGTTTTTTTGATCATTTTTTCCTTTAGATTTATCTTTGTGACAAAAACTTCAAAAATAGCTATTTGAGAGATTTACCCAAAAAAAATTTCATCATAAATAAACTGTAACATCAAATAGTACATTTACTAGTATGAATCAAACTGAAAACATTATGCACATCTTTCATTCACAAAAAAAAAAACTAACCTGGTTTTTTAATTGGCGGATGCATAGCAGTGGCCGGAAAAAATACTCCAGTGCCAGGAGATGCACGGCCCGGCGAAACAAAGAAAAATGCTTGCCTTCGGTCATCTCCTTTACCCATTTGCCAATTGGTTTGCTGCCTTTGCCTTGTATTATAGTTCTTCATAACACACATACAATTAGTTTTTAGTTTTTAAAATATTCACAAGAAAAATGTAACACTTATTAAATTTGGTACTATATATAAAGACCAGCCTGGCCGAACTTAAAGTTAAAATCATGAAGCTAATGTTGTAAAAGCCAAAAGAAAATTATAAATTTTAAGGAATTTAGTTTTATACATTGATTGTGGTGTATTTGGAATCTAATATTTCTATCTTAGAAATGTAGGAATCAATACTCAAAGTCATAATTTGAAGGACTAATGATATTACCTCTAATTTCGAATTTTCGATACATACTTTATAAAAATATTGACACAAATCCTTAAATAAATTACCAAATCACTGAGAGGAGGTGCACCGGGTCGAAGTAATCCACCCCTGCCAAGGTGGTTGTGGTTCTGGACCGACTTCTGCAACTGTATTGGAGAAAAGAAGTTAATGACGATTTCTATATACAAAATGAGATCAAACTAACATGATATAATCCATTTGAAAAGAGCTAAGATATAAGATGATATAAACCTGATGCTTGTGACCCATAGTATCTCCCATTTTACTCTTGGTTGAAGAAGAAGAAGACTAAGAGAGAGGAGAAGAGGTTTGATTTTGCCCGAACTCTAATCTGAAACTTAACTATAAATATTAGTCATGATGAGTTTGTAAAGTAAGGGAGAGGCGATGACGATAAATTGTTTGGAATGCTAATTATTATTTCTTTGGATATAATATAAGGTTTTCAATGCTTCCATTTATTGGATTTTGTTTTTTTACTGAAGACTACATTTTTTGTTGACAATAGAAAAAGGAAAATTATGATTTGACTATTTGGATTCTTCATTATTAGGAGGATGAAATGAGAGTTACATACCCTTTCATTTCAATTTTTTAAATTTTCAAAACAGAAATAAGATACTCATATGGTTTTACATTATAGAAATTTTTTGGTCAATTATTCACTTAAACCGCATGGTAATTATGTAGTAACGTAAACATTTTTTTTGACATCAAAAGACTATTCTATCTAGTAACGTTCGTTAACATTGATGAAACTTACTTGACTACTTTTCATATGACTCTTGACTATTCACACCATTCATATGAAAGGCATAGTAGTTATATGGTAACATCAATATTAATAAAATCATCATCTGTAACTTTTTTTTTTAAATAGTCAAAAGTATTTTATACTATTATTTACTTAGCTGATAAATTAATAGTTTCAGACTTTCAGTTGACACTAAAATATTATATAGTTTCGAAGAAAGATTAAGGAGATCATGTCGGGGGAGTGGGTTGAGTTGTATTGGGTAAACGCCTCCCTCTAATATTTAATCACATTGTT
Source organism: Moricandia arvensis (assembly GCA_905132765.1). Classification (NCBI taxonomy): domain Eukaryota; kingdom Viridiplantae; phylum Streptophyta; class Magnoliopsida; order Brassicales; family Brassicaceae; genus Moricandia; species Moricandia arvensis. Next base: position 17,500 of record CAJHQP010005503.1, read on the forward strand.
TATATTTAATGCTATAGTTTAAGTTGTTCCGTACAGATACCATAACGGCTGCAAGTAATTTGATTTAATGGTATATCTATCAGTTAAATTTTATAGATATAAACTTTATGTTTTTCTTATCCGACTATTTGATATATACCGTAAATATAATGCATTTAAAATGTCAAATTAAAAAGTAAATCTAATATATTTTAAAGTATTAAGAAAAAATAAAGATAAACTGTACAGCGAATAAAAAAACTATACAACATATTGTTTATATTTATATAAACTTTGTATATATTAATCGGTAATCATTAATTTATGTTTATATTGAGAAAATATACTGATATAAGATTTTTTAAAAATATTATTTTATTATCTTATCGAATTGTGTCATATTTAATACTACTCCAATTCAAAACTGATAAAGTTTTCTTAGTTTATCGTCCTTATTAATTTATCAAATATTATTTTATGGAATTTCTACTGTATATCATCAAACTTGTCTCTTTTACATTTATATTCCAACCACATTTTAGTTTAGTAGAGAAAAATATACGAATAGATAATATTAGATTTCTATCCTTTTATTTGCTTGGCATGGTTTTTTCTTAAATTATATCACTGGATTTCTTGTGGTTAGTAATCATAATATACTCCCCAGAGCTCTGCTAAAGGAGCAGATATTCTTCCTATATTCAGCACAAATCCTTCACACCATTCCCGTCGCCATTTCGCAGCAACCTCCCTGCAGTCGCCAGTCCCGGGTTCCCATGTAATGCCCCATCAATGTTCATTTTCATCCATCCCACTCGAGGAGGTCTCCAACCAGTCATTATTTCCACTGCTCTACCGATCTTGATACTCTTCTTCTCTACTTCAGTTGCCAACATCATTTCCTTAGCCAAGTTTCTTAAGAACTACTCTATCCCTCCAAAGTTTATTATCTCCTAAAACATTCCCACATCTCCACTTCCATGCCCACCAAGCAGCCAAAGCAAACATCGTTGACCACGTAAGTCCACTTCTTGTTTCAGTATCCGTTAAATTTCAATAGAGCCATTCGAACAACGACTTCGAAAAAAAACTTTCTCTTCTCGTAGCCGGTAACAACCTAGTCCATATCCCTGTCATTGCAGGACAGTCCCTGAGTACATGCAAGATCGTTTCGATTCCTCCCTTACAGACCTGACAAACGTCGGTCCCACTTAGATGTCTTCGATATCTCTCTGCATTGGTCATTATTGCATGGTTCCCTACCAACCAAAGGAATACCCTAACTCTCTCTGGAGCTACTACACGTCATATACATCTGAAAAAGCTTCCCATATGTGGCTTTTGAGTGTGATCTTGTGTTATCATATCATAAGCAGATTTCACTGTAAACTGCCCATTTGAAGTCTCTCCCCAAGCCAAACGATCTTGTGCTCCAGTGACGGTATCCACCACGACCGCCGCAAGCTCAAGCCATGTTTCATCTGTGACGAAAGGAGTGATTCTAGTGCTATCCCATCCTCCACCTTCCACCCATAAATCTCTAGCTGTTATATGCTCGTAATTTTCCGAAAGATCTACTATATAGTCCCTGCTTCTAAAGCTCTATTTGACATCCACATATCCGTCCAGAACTTGATCTTCCTCCCATTACCAGTCACCCAAATGTATCCTTTCAGGATCACTTCTCTGATACCCACTGCAGCACTTCGCCAAGTTGACGAGGCATTAGTACCCACTGCTAACCAGGCTGGATCATGAATATCACCCACTGCATACTTGCTTCGCAATACCTTAGCCCATAAACTCTCCTTGTCATGTAACAAACGCCATCCTACTTTAGCTATCAAAGCTTTATTCATGTCTCTCGATGTTCTTATCCCGAGCCCACCTCCTGTTTTAGGTCTACAAATCTTCTCCCAAGCCACCAAATGTTGACCACTTCCCCACACAAAGTCTTCTTGATAGACTATCCAGTTTCTCAAGTATACTAACAGGTAGAAAGATCGTACTCATCGAATGGACTGGTATTGAAGATAAAACCGCCTTCGTTAGAGTAATCCTCCCTGCAAGATTCAAGGTTTGCTTCTTCCAACCCGATAATCTAGAGGCAAACTTCTCCAACACCTCCTCGAATGTATCTTTGTTTATTCTTTTCGGCAGGATCGGCATTCCCAAATACTTTCCCAAGTCCCTTGTTGATGTAATGCCACTCTCTCGGCTTATAGCTTCTCCTCGTTCTCTAGTAATATTACTGGAGAAGAAGATTTTTGACTTCGGGAAGCTCACTTTTTGTCCAGAGGCTCTACAAAATTTTTCCAACACTCCTCTTATCACTCGCACTTGCGATACTGATGCTTCAGCAAACAGAATTAAATCATCTGCAAAAAAAATATGCGATAGTTCCGGTCCACCTCTCGACAACTTTATGGGCTTCCATTTCTTATCTACCACCGCTTCCTCAATCAAATGACACAGCCTCTCCATGCATAACACAAACAAATACGGAGATATAGGATCTCCTTGTCTGAGTCCTCTCAAAGGCTTAAACGAGTCAGACTTTTCACCATTCCACAAAATACTCATAGAAGGGCCAGATACACATTCCATAATCCTACCAACCCAATTCTCTGAAAAGCCCACTGTTCTTAGTGTATCCTCTAGAAACTCCCAACGAACCCGATCATAAGCTTTCTCCAAGTCTAGCTTCAGGAGCATCCATCCTTTACGCCCCTGTTTTCTCTTCATAGAGCGTACAGCCTCCTGCACTATCCCGATATTATCTACACTTAACCGACCTGGGATAAAGCTCGACTGAGCTGGACCGACCAACCTGCTCATCATTCCCTTCAATCTTCCTACCATAGCTTTAGTGATGATATTAAATAACACATTACAGAGACTAATGGGACGGAACTGAGTGATACTCTCCGGCTTCATCACTTTCGGAATCAAGACAACAAGGGCATCATTCGTACCTTCCGGAAGTTTTCCAGTTTCAAAGAATAGAAGTACAAATCGCACCACTGAGGCTTGTACTGTCTCCCAACATCTCTGATAAAAAACTGGCTGGAAACCATCAGGTCCCGGCACCTTATAGCTGCCCATGGCTCTTACCGCTTGCTCCACTTCCTCTGCGGAGAAAGTTCTATTCAACGTAATATGATCTTGACTAGTAATCCGAGCAAATCCCCCCACCCGTAGATCCTGTGGTGTCATATCAACATCTTCCAACGAGTATAACTTTTTTAAATAGGTTACTGCTAGCTCCTCGAGCTCATGGGCGTCTGATACCCATCTATTCTCATTATCCTTCAACATCTCAACCCGGTTGCGCCTTCTTCTGATTATTGTCGACATGTGGAAGAACTTAGTATTTCTGTCCCCCTGGACCACCCACTTCTCACGAGATTTCTGGAACCAGATCAGTTCCTCTTGTTCAAGTACTGTTTCGAACTCCTTCAGCAACTCACCCTCTTTCACCAACAGTTCATCTGTATGATTCTGATTAATCTGCTCTTGTACTCCTTTAATCTCCATAACTAATCTCTCCTTCCTCTTTTGAACGTTTCCAAACACTTCCCTATTCCACTTTTTGAGTCTGGCTCCCAACCGTATTAACGCTTCTCTAGTATCAATATTACGATCCCATGAAGCTACTAATAGGTCTTGGAACTCCCTATGTTGCAACCATGCCGCCTCAAAACGAAATGGGCGTCGGCACGCGTTTCCCTGTACCCCTGGCGTGAGTTGTAGGTACAGTGGAGCATGGTCTGAAGCCAAGAAGGCAGATGTGTTACTCTTGCTTCCTGCCACTTAAGTCTGGACTGGCCACAACAAACACCCTATCTAACCTCTTCGCAACAAAGGTGCTCTCTGTTTTCCCTCTATTCCAAGTAAACTGATTCCCACTGAACTCCATATCAATAAGCGACATCTCATTTATCCAGTCACCAAAAGCGAGAAAATCCTCCGATAATCTCCCATTCCCACCACTTCTTTCATGCTACTTCTTCTTAACAACCTTAACCAACCAATCCAAGTTCTTAGAATTATTGTAGTTAGATTTTATTAGTTTATGATCTTATTCTTACCCCAAGTGGGCTCAATATCAATTTGTAGTCGTGAGATTACATGACCCTATCTAGCAGGAAATTTAGTGAGCCATAATTAGCATGGACCAAACATAGTTTTACAATTAAAAATGTACTCAAATTTAAATAAAACGGTGCACATATACATCTTTATAAAACAAACAAAAATAAGAAAATACAATCAGATTCAAACAACACAATTTAAGCAAAAAAAAATTGTTTTAAACGAAAAATGAACTCCAAGTGATATAACGAAAAAAATTGTTATAACATATGAATATATATTTATTTTATTTTTGGTAAACAACATATGAATATTTAGATACCTATGATATACATATTACACTTTATGTAGGCTTATGGTTAAAATAATTGACTAAACAATGAGTCAGTGGTCGGGTGGTCAGGTGCTAAATAGCGTTTCAGGATCTCTAAGAGATCTGAGTTTGAATTCGTTGCTGTTTAGATTATTCTTACTTGTGACCACGCAGATATGGGTTAATGCTTTTGGTCCATTAAAATTATCCGGAGAGTGGGTCCATCCGTAGATTGCACATTTCTTTTGGAATTAGTCTAGGTTTAGACCTGGGATACCCTTAATTAAACAAAAAAAATAGTTGACTAACTGTTGGAAGTGAACCAATTCAATTTGGACACAAGTCTTTGAAGTTTAGGCCATGTTTATCCATGTCTCTTAGGGGTGTGGTTTTTAACTTATAATTTCATATTTTTTATACGTTTCGACTAAGAGACGTATCTTATATTTTTTATTTAAAAGACGGTTCTTAGATTTTTTTAGTTAAAAACTAAAAAGTATCTCTTAAAAAAAGCTAAAATCTCCATGCTAAAAGACATGTATTAAACATGCCCTTACATAAGCTTACACAAGTCATAAGTAACTACCCAACAAGTGGAGTCGAAGTAGGTTTTTCATACCGAGAAAACTATAGAGAAGAATGGGACCAAAAAGAATAGAACTTTAACAATATTAAATCCAAAAAAAAAAAAAACTCAGTGTGATCTTTTTCTCCAATTTCATTCCTTAGCAGCTTAATTTGGCCAGATCATTCTCCTTGAACTCTAATTCAACGACCAAGCAGAGTATTCCTGCTACAAAGACAAGTATTTTTGATACTTCGGTTCCAAATGTAACTCGTGTGTTCCTCGGTCTTAATTAGAAAGACCGAAACTAAGAAACGGTGGACAAGATTTCAGTCACACGCATTAGATTTCAGTCATGCATCTCTTCATCTAACTCTACATTATCCTTAACCATTCGCTCTTCAACTATCAATGCCATATCACTAGCTTTAGCATAAGTACGTAGCAAAGAATTGTAGAGCTGAGTGTTGACATGACCAGCCTTTTGCATAATAGTCATAACCTTCTCTGCTCCTTTAACATCTCCTTGTTCCTCTAGTTCCTTGCACACTGCTTTAACCAATCTTACATTTACAGTCCATTTCTTCACTGAATCAACGCCTTTCCCCCAAACAATCCAACACTTTCTCCATGTCTTTACGCTTCACATGAGCCCATCTCCCATGTAGAGTAGCTAAGGTTTATGCCTTACGTTCATAAAACTTCACTCCCAGGTGAATCTCCTCTCTGTTCATGCATTTGTAAGATTAAAACTTTTATGGTTTCTGATTTCACTGCTTTTACACAGGCCAATTAACCTGAAGTACCAGCAATACCACAATCGAATGGTATGTCGTTGTAGCACTTCAGGATCGAATCCACAGAGACCAACGGTTACACGACGAGGATGCGAGATGAGAGTTAAGCTAAGACTAAACAGATGGATTTTTGATTACTAAAACTAGGCTGAAACGAAATAATGCAATGCGATGAGAAAATGCAGAAAGTGTTAATGTGAGAGAGCATTGGGCAATAGGAAATCGCGGGGACTCATGGCTATCAGACACAGACATAATCAACCTACTTCCGTAGAGCTAATCATTTATTGCTAGCAAGGAATGTATTAAGAACCGTCTAGAACTCAAACACGATATTAGAATTAACCTACTTCCGCAGCGCTAACTCTCTATGTTAATAGAAACCTCCACACTAACTTCCACTGAGTTTTGGATTCTAAACAAGCATTAACAACAGATTCGATATGTTCACAAAGCGCAATAACATCAACTTCCGAGGGTTAAGGACACTTTGCTCATCTAAAGTATTTTCCGGAGTTTAAACTATCACTTTCGGTGCATTAAACAACCTTATATCATGAACTAAGTGATCAATTCAGTTCAAGCAGTAAGAAATCCAGTAGATGAAGAACCAAAACGTAAATCCCAAGAATCTAACAATCCTAAATCAACAAACCATGAAATCCCTTTGAATCCTAACACCCAATTGCGAAAGCTACTCAAACATCAACGAAATTAAGATAGAAAACATGAATATATACAACTGATCCAGAGTTCAAGAGATTTCTCAAAGAGAAACTCTATCCCTCAAGATCCTATTACAAGAAGTTCTAAAAACCAACAAGAGAAATCCAAAAGTTTCCAAGAGAACAAATCTCCCCAAATCTCTCTCAAGAACCTCTCTAATGTTTTTCTGGCTTCTCTGGTCTTCAAAGGACAGAAAATGATGAAAGTTATCGAAATAATTCAGATGGGAGTGGGTATAATGAGTGCACAACTCGCATGTGGGTGGTGGAGCCGGAGACGCACAGGATCGGTCGATCCAGTCGGCATGGATCCCTCGATCCCTGGCATGGATCTGTTGATCCAGTGGACATAGATCGGGCGATCCTTGGTATGTGGCAGAGATCCCCCGATCCATGTTGTATGGATCCCCCGATCCCTGGTACAGTTCTGCATACTTCGGCTTGTTCTTCCCTTCTTGTGCCCGAAACTCCAAATTAACGCATTGCGACCTGAAAAAGAACTAAAGACAACAAAAAAGACTCGAAATACTCTATAATAACATAAACTAAAACCGATAAAAACACGACACATCAAAACCCCCAGACTTGAATCTTTGCTTGTCCTCAAGCAAAGGAAACAAAGATTAAGCCAAAGGGTGAAGAATTTAAAAACACGAGAACTCTCATTTTCTTTTGTTAACCGCATTTACCATTACCTGTTGTAAGCCACATCTAGAATACCATTCCAAGAGATTAGTCTCATGTATTTTACATTTAGCTTAGCAACCATACCACTTTCAACCACAACTTGGAGTGACCCAAATTCACCATTGCTGACTTCTTATTTGGAATTTAAATGTGTGGTCTCATCGAGGGAATATCGATCAATGGACACATGGAGTCATTACTCGTTCAAGTTTCTTATTTTCGGTTTCTTTCCTCTCACTTCCCTAAATCGATTTCTCCCTACCTTGTAGGGTATCATTTTATTTTTTCTATCGACTTAGTTTATTGAACAGGCTTCCATGAGATGCGAGTATTAATGGGTGTAACCACTGAATCCCCGATTCACTTCTTTTTGACCTTTATTCTTTTTCTTTTTTTTTTAATCCATCGATCGATTGGATTTCTGCATCGATCGATCACTTTCTTTCGGCTTTTTGGTTTTGAGTAATCGATCGATTGGATATAAGCATCGATCGATGGATATTTTTTTTATAGGGAAGAGAGAGGGAAACCGTACTCACAATATTTTCAGACCTGAACGAGGATTCCGATCCACCGTATACCAAGTCCCAAGACAAGAGAACTAAGTTGATTAAGTGAAGTCAACTTTGGATCTTTCAGATACCCACACAAGTATGGTGGCATTGGTAGACTGATATTCTTATGTTCTGAGATCTACAATGAATGGCTAAAAGAATGGTCACTAAGGCTTTAGTTACGGTTATACCAAAGAAAACGGTAGTTCTTGACAAAACAAATAAAACTGACACGATAAAACCAAAAACACCAAAAAATAAACCTTTAAATTTTTTTTACAAAGACTCAAAAAATATTTTCAAAAACACTAAAAATGAAAACAACACTAAGAACAAAGCGGTGTGAAAACGAATCCAAAAGAGGGTGATAAAATAAAATAAAAACACTAAGACAAGGGAAAAGAAAACTTTACAATGCAATGCGTAGATATGGAGGGCATCTTCTTTGGGACATTTTTGCATTTTGTTCGACCTTGCACCCGACCTGCAACTCTTATTTAAGAAAACATAAGTAAATAAAACAACACACATATATACAAAGGATAACAGGGGAATGCCTCCCAAGTGCGCTTGTTTTGAGTCTCATAGCTTGACTTTACGCGCTTGCTAGTCATAGGAATCAAAAGGTTGAGCCAATGCACCTTTGGTCCTTCTCCTGCAAACACAAGAATCAAAGTGTGCAAAGGAGCACACTACTGTCCATAGAAAATAGACAGATTTTTCGTCAAGGAGCATTACTAAAGATATAGCATGGATTAAAACATGCTCCTTGAGGTTTAGATGATCATGAGAATCAAATGCATTTGATGGAAACACAAAGTCTACTACAGGTTCAAACGAGGTTCTCACAAAGTAGTCTACTTCATCACCATCAATCAAATAAAACACAATATTCACATTCTCATGATCGATGTCGATCTCAGGGTTTTCTATGATTTTATCTATATCAGTTTCACACCCTAGATCATGAAGTTCAAGAGGAATACTAGGTTCATCAAGCAAATAAAAATCAGATTCGAGATCAATTGAAGCACAAATATAATTCGTGTCAAAACAGACTTCAAAATAATCTCTAACAAACTTTTCTTCTCTAAAAGCGTCTAGTTCCCTAGTTTCACATATCAGATTTAAACATTCATTTATGAGCATAGAACAATCAATAGCAGAGGTAATTTCTTCAGCAACAGGTAGGCGATCATCAAAATCATACGATTCAAAAGTCCGTTCGCACATACCTTCTAATTGGGTCGGTGGGACCCAATAAAATACCTCTTTTAGCTCGTTAGCACTCCTCATCTCCAGACTTGTGAGCTCTCTTCCTTCTAGCATTGCCCGATGTGACATGAGGTTTAACCTCAGCATTGCTGCTAGGCTACTCCTTCTCATCGTTGGGTTCTCTTTGTACAGCTCATCTACCATCGTACTTTGTTCTGGTGTGAGTACGCTCTCATCAAAGGGTGGCTCCACGTATGGCTCATCCTCAATGTCATCTTCCAATATGTCTCCCTCTTCTTGCTGCCAGTAACTGTATATGCAGGCGAACTCCATCTTTTCTCGACTCAAAATATGTACAAAATAAAACTAAAAACAAAAATTAGTAAGGTTAGTGTCTTAGACGAAACTCCTATCCTAAACTCGTAGGCAACACGAAATGGTCCCCGGCAACGGCGCCAAATTGATTTCACTGCTTTTACACAGGCCAATTAACCTGAAGTACCAGCAATACCACAATCGAATGGTATGTCGTTGTAGCACTTCAGGATCGAATCCACAGAGACCAACGGTTACACGACGAGGATGCGAGATGAGAGTTAAGCTAAGACTAAACAGATGGATTTTTGATTACTAAAACTAGGCTGAAACGAAATAATGCAATGCGATGAGAAAATGCAGAAAGTGTTAATGTGAGAGAGCATTGGGCAATAGGAAATCGCGGGGACTCATGGCTATCAGACACAGACATAATCAACCTACTTCCGTAGAGCTAATCATTTATTGCTAGCAAGGAATGTATTAAGAACCGTCTAGAACTCAAACACGATATTAGAATTAACCTACTTCCGCAGCGCTAACTCTCTATGTTAATAGAAACCTCCACACTAACTTCCGCTGAGTTTTGGATTCTAAACAAGCATTAACAACAGATTCGATATGTTCACAAAGCGCAATAACATCAACTTCCGAGGGTTAAGGACACTTTGCTCATCTAAAGTATTTTCCGGAGTTTAAACTATCACTTTCGGTGCATTAAACAACCTTATATCATGAACTAAGTGATCAATTCAGTTCAAGCAGTAAGAAATCCAGTAGATGAAGAACCAAAACGTAAATCCCAAGAATCTAACAATCCTAAATCAACAAACCATGAAATCCCTTTGAATCCTAACACCCAATTGCGAAAGCTACTCAAACATCAACGAAATTAAGATAGAAAACATGAATATATACAACTGATCCAGAGTTCAAGAGATTTCTCAAAGAGAAACTCTATCCCTCAAGATCCTATTACAAGAAGTTCTAAAAACCAACAAGAGAAATCCAAAAGTTTCCAAGAGAACAAATCTCCCCAAATCTCTCTCAAGAACCTCTCTAATGTTTTTCTGGTCTTCAAAGGACAGAAAATGATGAAAGTTATCGAAATAATTCAGATGGGAGTGGGTATAATGAGTGCACAACTCGCATGTGGGTGGTGGAGCCGGAGACGCACAGGATCGGTCGATCCAGTCGGCATGGATCCCTCGATCCCTGGCATGGATCTGTCGATCCAGTGGACATAGATCGGGCGATCCTTGGTATGTGGCAGAGATCCCCCGATCCATGTTGTATGGATCCCCCGATCCCTGGTACAGTTCTGCATACTTCGGCTTGTTCTTCCCTTCTTGTGCCCGAAACTCCAAATTAACGCATTGCGACCTGAAAAAGAACTAAAGACAACAAAAAAGACTCGAAATACTCTATAATAACATAAACTAAAACCGATAAAAACACGACACATCAGTTTCTATTATAAATCAACACTAAAATCTAATTTAGATTCGTCTTAGTTCAATCCTAATACATTTCTAAAAAAGATAGAAACACTAACCTTCATTCATGCTTGGATGCAATTCCACCAGTTGATCTTCTTTCATTTAACCTTCTCTTAGTGATTTCCTTGATCGACAAGAAATCTCGAATCTTCCTTATTCTTTCTCTTTTGATAATAAATATTATTAAGATGTGTTTTTAGAGAGACTTTTCACGTCAAAAAAATAATAATAAGATGTACGTAAGTTTTTTTTATAATAACTAAATGGTTGTGTGTAACCAACACAACTCTCTAATACATCTCTTCGGTATATTAATAAAATAAAAGTACAGTTTGGACTTAAATTTTATAAATTATTTAAAATACTACAAATTAATTACCACTTTTTAAAAAAATTTCAATCAAAAATATATTAATATTTAAGTTTAGGTTTTGGTAATTATTATTGTTTAGGGTTTATTATTAAGAAGTTGGGGTTGGTAAAATTTTTTTATAAATATTTAGCAAAATTAGTTTAGTGTTATTTTGTCACAATTTAGGTTATTTATGAAAATAACCATTCATTAATAATAAATTTAAAAACTGGTTTCAAATTTGTGGTATAATTGAAATTTCCCATCTTTGTATACCGTTGTTATATTACCAAATTTCAATTCTTAAATTAACTATGCACTCTAATATGTCACCTAGCAATTTTATTATTCAACTAATTCAAATAAGTATTTAAATAATTTTAAAATAAAGTAACTAGGCGATATTCATAAATACAATCTAATAAATTTTTCTATATCTTTTCAGAAATTATATATAAATTTTTTAGCCTTAAAATTATATATATATATATATATATATATATCTAAATAATTATATATTTTCGTTATTTTTATTAAATAAATATTAAACATCAATGTTAATTCAATTTCGACTTATGGACACAATATAAAAATTAAAATATTATAATTATAAATTTATATATTTTTAAATGTTAAATTAAATAATAAATATAATTTTAAATTAATATATTAATCAATTTCTAAATTATAAAACTAATTAAAGTAGGAGAATTTTCATTTTTACCATATTATTGGTACCATTTTTCATTTTTACTTTCATTAAAAAGACATTTTCATAAATACCATTTTTAAGAGGAATTTAAAAATAATAATAATTAGAATCCTAAATTTTACATTACTAAACCCTACCCCCACCCCTCAACTCTAAATCCTAAATCTTAGATTAATTAACCAAAGGTTATAAGTGTGTTTTTTCCTCTTAAAAATAAAAATAAGGATAAAGTTATTATGGTTAACATGAAAAGTAGTACTAGGAAAGTGGTATTTTTGACAATTTTCCATTAAAGAATATATACACAAAAATAACAAAAATGCTTAGATTTTAAAATATAATATAATTAAAAATATTAATAAATTATACTTAATTATAATTTATAAAATAAAACTTTAAATTTTAGATTTTAAATTAAGTAATATTTATATTAGTTTAGAATATAGTGAAACAAATTACAGTTATATTACAGGTAATTTCTTCAATCATACAATATATTAATCAAATACATACGGTTTTAACAAACACATCAACTCATTTATATTAAAAATTGTAAAAAGCAAATTTTTACCAATGCGAAACATGTTAAATATGTACCATTTTGTTTCAATTTTAATTTGTTAAAAATAAATTAAAACAAATATGAAACACACTAAATAAATGAATTATTCTACTTTGATTATTATGTACTTACTTTTATACAAAAATTTGATTTGACTATAGAATATTAAAATACAAAAAGTATTATATGAACATATGTTATTCCGTAAAAAAAATATTATAACTTAACTCACTTTAAACTTATAATGTTATTTTATTAAAAGTAAAATATTATTTTTAAATTATGATGTTGTATTACAGCAGAGGTTAACTAATAGAATAACAACTCTTATTTTTTGAAATTTATATTACAAATTACTCTCCATAAATCCAAAACATTAGTTTATTAACATCTCAAAATAATTCTTTCACTTTATTTTATAAATTTAAGATAAATATTTAAACTTATAAGCATGTAATAAAATTATTTTTATCTAAATTTATAATATTTAATTTAATAAAAATATATAAAAGTAATTAAAATTTTCTTGAAAATTCAAAACTTAGATTTTAGGAAAAATACATAAATACAAAAAATTATGCATGTAATTATAATTTCTATTAATTTTTTTAAAAAGTAGTTCAAAGTGCGGTTAAATATCTAATACAACTTAAAATTAAAAACAAATGAGAAATATTTTTTCTTAAATGAGAAATATATATATATATATATATTATTAAATTATCAATGTAAAATTGGAAAGGCGTAGCTAGTAAATCAATGGGACGTAGAAAACACTCACTCCTCTTTTCTTCTTTCTTTTGTCCACACACTCACTCCTCTCTCATAAGCCATACTAAATCATACATACATATGTAATTATTGTATATGGCTCTTATTGTATTTATATATAAAAATTGCTAACTTGAGATTCCCATTAAGTAGCCACCCAAAAATGTTGCTGCTGCTGCTGCCAGTCATGCATGGTCTTAGGCTCACATCCATTTTCATTGCATCTCCCTCTTGGCTTTCTAAATTCGTTATTTCCGAATTTGCCCTTTTTCTCCTCCTCTGCATCGTCTTCTTGTCCATTCTCTTCATCTTCACCTTCAAACTCTTCATCTCCATCATGGCTAAGCGAAGAAGTACTCTCTGACAAACAGAGACGAAGCCTTCCTTCACAACGTTCAGATACAAAGCAGCGAGGTGGTGAACAAACCCTAATTGCTTGAACTACAAGACGACCATCTTCCGTATAAGATTTCACCATACGGCTATGGTTAAACCCTTTAACGGATTTTAACGGCGGTGGAAAACAGTTTTCACGGACGGTAAAGTAAGTCTCTTCTCGAGGTTTAGGAATCATTGGTATATTGGTTGCTTCCATCGCAAGCAACGAGATCTCGTCCCCAGTTTCACTCCCACTCTCGGTGCCAAGACTCTCTGTGCACATCTCAAGGCTCATTTTAGCTGCAGACACAACTGGGTGGACGTAAACTGGTTTCTTTTTTTCGTCTTCTCTGTTTCGGACAATGCCATGTCAGGGTTTTGGCTTATCTGCTTCTTGAGAAGATGGTCGTAAGTTTGGCCAACAATAACGGAACAGAAACAGAAAGTGTTTGCGAAGATGAAAGGGAGTAGAAGGGATAAGTGTGTATTTATAACGTGGACTATATACCTTCAAATTTTTGAGATTTGTTTTTCATAATTTCACTTTAGTTTATTTTTTTTAAAATATACATATATATATATATATATATATATACAAAATGATAAGTATTTTATCACTTTTCTAAAACTAATTTACTGGTTACTGAAAATCATAAAAACAATAAAAAGAGCTTTTGCTATGTCAACAAATATTAATGGCTATGGACAAAAGTATGATCAAGTGTTTAAATATGTATAATGACTACTATAGCTGGAAAACGAATATTCGTCATTTTATAAGAAAGATAGCACCGTGGGAGTGGAGACTGAGTGAAACATATTTCAAGATTTCTTTATATTCTTTTCCAAATTATCCTATTCTTTTCTGTCCAATCGAATCATCACATCAAACCAAATAGAACATCAAAGCTTTCGACTACTATAATCTTATACTAGATTTAGACTCATGCATGCACCAAAAGATTATTTCATTTTGTTACTAAAATTTAAATTGAATATGTAACTAAATAACTATTATTTATCCATGTTGTGAAGTTGTTGTTGTTCTGATAAAGTTTATGGAATTGAGATTTTTTAGTGTAGCCAAAAGAGTTTTGATTACTTGTGAAGGCATTCTTCTGACCATTTCCATTAAAACTCATGTTTCTTTGTTGGTTAGAAAATATTCACCCAAAAAACTAGTTTCATTGACAGACTTGACATCCTCTTCTTCGAACTCTTTAGTTGGTTCAAAGGTTTTAACTTTTGCAGCAACATGAACCTACTTCTTATCCCCAAAATATTATGAATAGAATCTAGCTTAGCCTTCACCTTAGTAATTTGACTTCCATCCATGTTTTCAGCTAATGTCTTCCTATCCATATCTATATTTTTGGTCGATTGTTAGGTGTCAAGTTTTCAATAGGCTTTTTAGTTGTTTATAGGTTTCTAATTTGACGTTGCCTTCACTTACAACATCCATATCCATATGATACCTCCAATCTATGCCTCTGAAGAAGATACCCAACAACTCAAAATCACTGAAACCATGATGTGAAAATTTTCTCTAATATGCTTTGAAACTCACCCAAAAAGTCTTGAATACTTCAGTAAAACACTGAGAAAAAAGTAGAGATCTTTGTTTCTTAGCTATTCAAACATTGCAACATCAAAGAAATTGTTAAGAAAGGCGTTCTTAGTATTCTCCCAAGAAGTTAAAGATAATTTTTGCAATTGTTGAGCCAATAAGTTACATCTCCAAAAAGAGAGTATGAAACAATTTGCTAGATAAGGTAGTTCTCAAAGAAACCATTTAGCTTGATGCGCGTCACTAAGTCTTCAAACTTCTCAATGTGATCCATAGGATGCTCATGAGAGACCATGAAAGAGATGATGAACCACAAGAGTCGAGTACGTATGTTTCAGCTTAAAGTTATTCCTCTAGAATGCAGAAGATCGAATAGCAGACCTATTAGCATAGAACTGATATGGCATGTTGTAGTCTCCAAGTTTTCTCTTGCGAACAGCTCCATCATTTCCACTTCTTCATCAACAACCACTTAATCGGGAATCACATTTCCATGTGCATCAATCTTTTTGCAAGCTATGTTCCATGCATGACCTTCTTGGTCTCGTAAAACTCCGTCAGCATCAGAAATGGTCAGTGGTTCATCTATCTTTGCAGATTTTTTTGCCTTCCAGTTGGTGCATTCTAACTCTCTTAACTCTTTATTCGAAAGTTTTCCTATTGCTTCTGGCACTGCAATTATGCATACACCTGAAACACAAGAAAAAAAAGAAAGAAAGAATTGTGTAAATAAACGATAAATAAATATGTTTAGTCTAAATTCTACACTTAATCTAATAGTGAATCAAAAAGTTCCTTGCGACGGCGCCAAAACTTGATATGCTCAAATAATCCTTAATGAGCTACTATGAAAATTTAGAGGTTCATCCGTAGTATTTAGAGGTCGAATCCACAAAGACTTTGGATCACTCAATAAGTGTCGGTTTTCAGTGCCAAACAAATATGAATAAAATGCAAATAAAAGAGAAACTAAAACGTTTGTAAGTTGGATTAGGAAAAAATGCTAGACTTAGGGATAATTCTTAGATAAAATAGAATTGTAGATCAAACGAATTGCTAAAATTTATTTAAGAACCGTTCTTGAACTCAAAACATTGTATTAAAATTAACTAACTTTCGTTGCATACCCTAGAATTCTAAATTTCTATGCAAATTCAAAAGTTCAAACAAACATTAAACATATATTTGATAAGTTCACAAAATTCCTAAACCAAACTTATTTGCAGATAGATATTTTGTTCATTTAAGACTAAGTCAGGAAATCAATCACTTTAATTAAAGGTGGTCAATCTAGAACTAGCATTAATATCGTTATAGATAAACAACTATAAAACTACTATAATAACTCCGTCTAATCTAACAATATATCTTTAACCTTAACAAATCTTAAATCTAACAATGTGTGACATCTAGAGAAAGTGATATGCTCTTTTTAATGAAGAAGAGATTCTCAAACCGTAGGTTTGTACATTCTCTTAGAACGATACCTATGTAGATTTTGTTTTGTGGAAAGAATACTCTTGCCAACAAAAATTTAACTTGTGAACGCTCATATATCTCCTAAGTGAACTAAGATTTTAACCAATAGGCCAACTCGTTATTGGTGCAATGGTTACCAAATACGCCTTCTATATGGTTATGAGCCTAATGACATATTGGTACATATTGATGATAAATTATATATTAGCTAGTATATAGGAAGTAATTATTTGGATGAACTGACAAAAGAAGTTTCTAATTTAAGTGAAGAATACTTTTCAAAGACTGTAATTGTATTACACAAACAACGGTTTTGGTGTTAATGGTTTAAAAGCTAAGTAAAATATGTTGATGGTGTTAGATATGCCAGGAAAGTAGAAAGCTAAGACGAATATGTACCATTTATTTTTCGACAATGACCCATAAACCATTTACATACCTTTCGAGTTTTTGCTACGGTTGGTGCTTGTCCAAACGAAGAAGAAGAACACTACAACAAAAAGACTAGTTAACATCATTTATTTTATATTTTTGTATTACTTTTTTTTTTTTTTTTTTGTCAACATCCATAAGTTAGATCAAGTGGTGGTCGAGTCGAAGCCGTTTCGAGATAACGCTTGGTCCGACCGGGTCTGATCTATATGGGAGATAAGTGAACCATTGCTCCTAGCTTCCTTCGCAAGGGAGTCAGCTCGTCTGTTCCTCTCCCTAGGAATATGTGAGATGCTAAATTCACGTAATCCATCTCGTAACATCCGAAAAGATACTAATTCAGAAAAGAAAGCCGGCAAGTCTGATGGGTTGTCGACCATGTCCACTAGATCCGAACAGTCCGTCTCAATATGTATCTTCGTCACTCTAAGTCCATGCAGACACTCCAATGCCCAAAGAAGCCCTTCCATCTCCGCATGGAGGGCGGAAAGGCTTTGACGGCATCCTTGAAGTCCAAAATGTTCAACACCCGTCTGCTCCATATAAGTCCACCCGAGTCCACTCACAATACCATGGTTGACCCAAGAGGCGTCAATTTGGCAGGTAGGGTTTTGGGAGACCCTATGGTATGGCATGCTAGGAACCGTGTTTTGTGGGGTATCCTCATGCTCTTCATCCTCTTCTTGGTTGGCATCCCTCCAACCACTTGCTTCGATAGAAGCTAGTTGAAGGGTATCCACCGGGGAGATTTCTCTTCCGTTGAAGACTTTTTCATTTCTTGCTTTCCAAATGTACCACAAGATCCATGGGAAAGGTTCAAAATCTCGCTCCAAATAGCCGACATTCTTCTTCCTCCAAAAGAGGAAGTCCATGTTTTGATAAACTGAAATACTCGGGAAGTAACCCGGAAGGGACGGGTAGTCCGAAAGAGCCCAAACCTGTAGGGCCGGTGGGCATTCAAAAAGTAGGTGGTTAATGGTTTCTTCAGGGTCCCCGCATCTAGGACAGCTCCTATCGGTTCCCAAGTGCCTAAACGCAAGTCTCTCTGACGTTGCAATACATCCTGTGATTGCTTGCCACATAAAATGTTTCATCTTACTCGGGGCCTTCACCCTCCACACATGGCTCTGTAAACCTGTGATACTTGGTTGGGTATACTGGTCTTGATTGAAACTGGATTTATTCCTTCGTAGGAGTTCGTATCCCGATTTAACTGAATATACTCCAGATTTAGTATGATTCCAAGCATATCCATCCATAGACCACGTACTGCTAGGTCGTAAACCCAGGATAAGAGGGATGTCTTCTGTATGGAAGTAATCTTGAAGGAGGTTAGTATCCCAACCTCTCGTATCCCGCCTAATAAAGGAGTGGACGAGAAGTTTCGGGTGTCTATGAGTCACTCGGTCTGAGGGTCTGGGTGGACGGGGTACAACGTCTGGTAACCAAGATTCGGTCCAAACCTTTGTGTTAAGGCCTGCTCCAATAGTCTTACGAAGTCCAGATTTCAGAAGAGTTCTCGCAGCCATCATACTACGCCAACCAAAAGACGGGGAGTAAACTCTTCTTTCTTCCAAAGGACATGACCGATTGAAATATCGGCCTCGGAGAACTCTTGCAAGGAGGGAGTTTGGGAATTGGATTAGTCTCCACAATTGTTTAGCTAGAAGCGCAATATTGAAGTCGTGTAGGTCTAAGAATCCAAGTCCACCTTGGTCACGTGGAATGCAAATTTTATCCCAAGCAATCCAGTGAAGACCCCGGTTATTCTGACTAGAGCTCCACCAAAATTTCGAAATTGTTCCTCTAAGCTTCTCCACGATTCCTTTTGGTAATAGGAAACACGACATAGGGTATGTCGGAACAGCTTGTGCCACTGCTTTGATTTGCACTTCCTTTCCACCTTTAGAGAGTAATCTTGCCGACCAAGAGTTAACACGCCCATTGAGTTTATCTTGAACGAAGGAGAAAGTTTTCATCTTAGAACCACATATTTGTTCTGGTAATCCTAAGTACAATCCCATGCCTCCTTCCGTCATAATTCCAAGGGCATTTTTAATCTCGATTTTTGTCGTGGCCTCCACTTTGTTACCAAACATAATAGAGGACTTTGCAGTATTTAATCTTTGCCCAGATGCCTTTCCATATGTATCCAAAATATTTAAGACTTCGGCACATTGCCTCACTTCAGCTTTGCATAAAAAGAGACTATCATCGGCAAAGAGGAGGTGTGAGGTCCTCGGGCTAGCCCGGGCAACCCTTAGCCCCAGAATGAGATTCTCTGTTTTACTTATAAATGATGTAAAAGAGTTTTGCATCACTTATATAAATGACTCTGAAAGTGATGATGTAAATAATTTATATCACTTTATTAATAATTGATGTAAATATTTCTAATATTTGCATCAATATTTAATGTATGTCAATATGTATCAATTGTAAGAACTGATATTAAAATACACATCAGTTTTTAAATGATGTTAGCATTAACATCAACTAAAATAATCGGTTTCAAATTTATTAATTATTAAAGTTTCACTAATATTTGATTTTTGAAAATATTTTAATAATAATATTGTTTATAATTTTCAATTCAAATATTATTATTGTTTTACATTAAATAAATTTCTCAATAATAATATAAAAAAACATTTCCATTTCGATATACTATTTTTTTTTTTGAAAATATAATATGAACAAGAAAAAATGAGAAGCTTACAAAATAAATCAGTAAGATAGATGAATTTAGAGAAAAAATAGTTAAAAACTGATTATGACTTTCTTCTATCTAGATTATTCCTTTTCTTCTTGTTCTGTGTATTCATCCTCATTCCTCAATCTTTGATCGTGGCTTGAAGCTTCTTGCTCCTACTTTTCATTTTCAGATCACGGTGCTGCTTTCATGTACTCCAGACACGATGTACTCCAGCATCAAACTCAATTGCTGTTGTCAGTGCCGGTCCGTAGTGCCACGGCGCCTAAAGCACAACAGAAAATTATGCCTGTCAACAACATTTTTTTTTTACTTTAGTTTATTACAGGAAACAAAATCCTAAGCATTTTTATGCTAAAATTTCAGCAAAAACCCTAATTAATATATTGATCTACCATACTTATAAAATAGTCATTCTAAAATGTTACTCTGTATTTAAGTATTTAACAGGTTACTTGGTAAAAACATTGATTTCAGATTGTCCAATTTATCTTGCATCCACTTAGCTGATTTCTTATGTTGTTTCCAGAAATATTTTCTACAAATGCATGCATTTCTAGAATTACTTTTTTTTTTACTTTAAGTGAAACAAAACAAAGCAATGCAGACATTGTTAGATACAACACACGAGAAAATATGTTTACTTTGTTAGTTTTACTGAATCCTTCAATTGTTTAAGTAGAACATAGAGAAATAGTGAGTATTATAACCCAACAATAAATTTTTACAGTCGATTAGTTTGAAGAGAAATTGTCAAAAATACCACTTTTCTTTTATCACTTTTCAAAAATACCTTAATCACTCTTGCCTTTGATTTTTAAGAGAGAAAAATACACTTATAACCCTTGGGTTAATTAATCTAAGACTTAGGGTTTAGAGTTAAGGGGTGGTGTAGGGTGGGGGTAGGGTTTAGGAATTTAAAATTTAGGATTCTAATTAATTTTAAAAAAAATTAGCCCTTAAAAAAATGGTATTTTTGAAAATGTCTCTTTATTGATGGTAAAAATGAAAAGTGATACAAGAAAAATGATATTTTTGAAAATTCCCCTAGTTTGAAACCATGAAGAATAAAAGAAAAGGAAAGACGATTTTTATGTGTTAAATGGTATCAATAATGAAAGGGAAATTAGTTTTTAATTTTATTTTACACTATGACATTTAATCAATGTGAAAAGACTGCCATTTAGTAAAAATATATAAATGGAAACTAGATTGTTAATAAAGGAATCTAAATCAATCAGATTTTTTCAGTTATTTATAAAAGAAAAAATAAAAATAAAATGACTCATGTTCGAACTGCAACATGAGGTAAAAACTGAATATGTCATAGTCACTGGGCCATAGTGAGTTATCTGTAGTTGGTGCCCCTAAAATGATATATATTTTTGGCCCCCAAAGCCCTAGCTTTACGGGCTTTAGCCCAGGGCCGGGCCTGGGCTGTTGAAACATGACAGAACAACAGTGACTATATTTAGGAAAAAGAGTTGTCAAATAACTGAGATTTATTTGAAGTGAAAATCTGTTTATAATACCTTCAAAATACCAAGAACCCTAGACACATCATGTCTCATCATCATCTTTGTTAAATATTATCATCAGTTTCTCTGTATACAGAGAAAATAAAATATATGAAGACGTTGACTCAATTTAAGAAAGAAATGAATGATTTTTGTTGAAAAGTTTAAAGTAATAAAAATCTTAAAATTTGAGAGAAGGAAAAGAACTCATGAATGAAGATCACAATAGAGAAGAAGATTTTTGGTTGACGTAAACAGTTATAGAATAAAAAGTAAGTGAATCAGTTATAGAATAAAAAGTAGTTGAATCAAAGGAAAAAAAGTATATAGTAAAGGAAAAAAAGTATATAGTAATTACTTCACGTAATCTCTGGAAGATTAAAATATTTTTAACCGATCGATTGGTTTTAGTGGGTTGTTTTATTTATTTTTGTGATGGTTACATCAGTTTTTATAATTGGAGTTAATTATTATTAGAAGAAGAAGAAGAAGAAGACTGCTGACATGATATTATAAAAATCAAAAGCTAAGATCCTTCACATTTTCGAGTTATTTTGTTAAGCTTTTATTCAACTTATAATCTTTTAGTAGCAACAACGTAAGGTGGAGTCTCTTTCATGCTTACACAAACATGTCAACTGAGAATATTCTCTTCTCTAAAACTTTTGACTATATTCATCCCTTTGTTTCATAACAACAACCTTAATTAAAGGGCTGTGACTATTTATCTTATTAAAAAAAATTTATCTGATCTTGTATTTACATGATATATTATGAAAATGCTACTGACTTTTTTTTAACAGTGACTTAAGTAGAGGTAGTTTGGTCATTACTTACAATCATACTATTTTAATAGAATGCACCATCGCATATTTGAATTCTTTTACCATTAAATGATATTTTCAATTTTTTTCTATTTTATTATAATGAAATCTTCCAAAAATTTTCATATTTTTAAAATAATTAATTATATTTATTGTTTATATTAAAATATACAAATTAAATTTCGTATAAAAACAATCTTGTACTTTTAAAACACACATGAAAATCTATTAGATATTATTAAAATATAAACATTCTATGAAAATAAGATTTTTAACGTGCAATGTATGATTTGTATCATCAGAAGAATATAAAAGTTTAGACATTCATTAAGGTGGATAATCTCAAATCAACTGCTATTTAATTAATTAAAATCTAATTTGTCCATAATATATTTTAGACAAATTAAAAACTTACTAAAAATATTTTCGCGTTTTAAAACGCAAATCAAAATTTACTATATATTAAAACATAAGTTAATTAAAAGACTTTTTCTTGGTATTATTCATATGTAAAGCTTCATAATAGTTGTTTTAATTTGATTGGTCGCTTATTAATATTTATTAAGGTCTGAAAGAAAAAGTAATCCGAGAACCATATAACATGTGTTAGCAAACAAACATGTAAATCTTTCAAACAAATACCCCATCCCCTCGAAAATGTAAGATGTTTTAAAGATATGCACAATTATTAAGAAAGTTACCCTTTGTCTAAAAAGTATCAGTAAAATATAAAACTAAAAACTAAAAACTGTTTAACCAATTAAAAAATAGAGAGCAAGATACTATTGGCTACAAATTTTTTAATAAAATTTAAAGCTATCTAGAAAATTAAAAATATTTTACATATTGAAACATCAAAAACTTCATAAAACATCCCTTAGAAATTATCTGTGAAGTGATTATTTAAATCTTGATTATGTGTTATCACTACATTGAATTAGAAAAAATAAATGATGATATATCTTAGTGAAAATTGTGACATGGCTTGCGTATTATTAGCATGTACAATATTAATGAAACAATTATAATTTTTGGTAAGTTTTTTAAAATAATAACTTATTAGTTACATACTATAAAACATAACTCATAAAATTTAACTTTTGCCAGATTAACATACCGTTGACATAACTATTTAAATTACAAGAAACATTACAATTAAAAGGAGATATTTTGTCAAAATTAATGCAAAATTTATATTATATAAAATATGATCATTCAATGATAGTAAACTTTACCAATAATAGTTAAAAGTATAATAAATCCACTGATCAATGAAAAATCTGATTGTTCATAGTTTCAAAATTTTATATTAGTTTAGATTTGAACACGATATAATGTATGTTGTATTATTGACAACTGATTTATAAGATTAAGTAAACTACATAAATTTGTTTGAATTAATATATTAATAAAAACTATAAGAAACAAAATATAGTTTTAAATATCTACATATTTAATATAATAAAAATAAAACTAATGCATCCTTTGATCAATAAGATCAGACACCTTGATCCATCATCTATGGATCAGGTCGTCCATCCTTGCCAAGATAAGATAACATATAGCCTTCCTTGATTAAACACATCAGTTCAATGCTTGTGTCGGTTCTTAGAATGAATCTGTGGCCCAAAAATAACATCCTTCGAACTTGCTCCAAAAACTAATTAAAATTCATGATAATTCATGATAAATCACCACTAAGAAATTCTCATAATTGAAATCTACCAAATCCATTCAGATCATA
The DNA here is from genome assembly GCA_905132765.1 of Moricandia arvensis. Classification (NCBI taxonomy): domain Eukaryota; kingdom Viridiplantae; phylum Streptophyta; class Magnoliopsida; order Brassicales; family Brassicaceae; genus Moricandia; species Moricandia arvensis. The sequence continues at coordinate 41,295 of CAJHQP010005503.1, forward strand.
TGAGAACCGTTCATGGGCAGTCCCCATGAACCATGTTTATGTTTGGTGGTACTTAGAACATTACCTTGACTCTTTACCAAGCCAATTCCGAGACTAAACCACTTTGTTCCTCATGTCAATATGGATTATAAAATGAATGTAAAGTAATTTAAACAGACAAGGAAGAGATAGGATATAACCATTACAAACCGCCCCAAAATCATGATCAAACCGATCCATGATCTTCGCCCATTGTTCTATGGTCATACCCTTTACCTTGAACGTGTGTCCTGGAGTCTTAAAGCCCCTTTCCAATTCTTTCTCCTTGCCTCTGAAATCCATTCCAGTCGTCCTTGCCTTTCCCAAATCAAACTTAACATTGTTGTTGCTTAATCCCCACCTTATACACCTATAAGGCTACCTTGGCCTTTGAGAGTGAACTCTGATCATCTCTCTTCTTCCCTGGCCATTTGCATGTATTATATGATTGTAGAGGAAGCCTAGGACCTGATCTTAAATGATCAAAATCCATCAAAGGTCGTTCATAACTTCCCTTCCATGGAACTCCCATGAAACTATTTTCTACACTGCATTGCCTTCAAGGCTGTTCATGTCATTGAGAGTGAAGTCCGGCATTCTACCTTGTCTCCTGGATATTTGCGTGTGTTCCCAAGACACATATGAAACCTGGGAAGTGTTCATCCATGATTAAACTCCACCCAAGGGTCGTGCATCACTTCCCCCTTCAATACCCATGAAACTGCCTTTCTACACACATCTGCCTTCAACGCTGTCTCAACCATTGGAAGTGCATTCCGGTCCTACATATCCTCTCCTGGATATTTTCGTGTATTGTATGGATGTGGAGGAAGCCTAGGGCTTGCCAAACATTAATCAAAACTCATCAGAGGGTCGTCCTCAACTCATTTCTTCATTGCCCTCCAAAACTGCCTCTTTGTTGTCTTTGAATGCATCTCTGTCTTGGATGATTGAATCCGACCATCTATCTGTTTTTATCTGTTTTTATTTGTGTTTCAGGGTGTAGGAAGAAGCCCTGGCAGGCCTGCAAAGGCACGGACTTGCCTTCCTTATATAGAAAAAAGGGTGGTTACTTCTTAACCATTGCATCCCTTCGGTATCAATTTTGGCCATTGATTTAATCAATGGTCCAGATCACACCCATTCGCCTAGGGAAGTTACAAGAAGTCCCTGACATGCCTAACTTCCCCTAGACACGTCACACACAAGCCCAGGCTGGTTGCCCAAGCCCCTGGTCCAATCCCAAGTGCCCACCGGTTCATAGCCATCATTGACCAACCAACCGGCCCAGTAACTGCCCGGACCCGACCCAATGGTCCGTGATTCCAACACTCCGTCTAGCTGAGTTGAGCTGATCCACAGATGACCCAGATGAGTGAGCTAGTCCATCCAGCTCAGGGAGCTGACACGCTCTACCTGAGCTTCAAGTGAGCTTCGTCCAGCTGGTTGAGCTTCTTGTTCGCATCACCCAGCTGTGATACACTTCATACAACTTGATCTCTTCATCTTATTCAATCCTTCTAAGTCCCTTTGTCTATTTCCATACCTAGAGTTAGTTTTCCCATGATCGCCTGGTGGACCATGCCACATTAGCCCGAACCCATAACCGCCCATGACCCGACCACACCGGCCCGGACCATAACACTCCACCGAGCTGAGTTGAGCTGACCACTAGCTGCGCCAACTGAGTGAGCTAGTCCATCAGCTCCTCCTAGCTGACAAACACTGAGTGAGATACCTCCAAGTTTCTCCTAGCTGGTCGAGCTTCTTCCGAGCTGCCCCGAGCTGGTCGAGCTTCCCCGCGGCCTTGTCCAGCTACCAGATGGCTTGTACAGCTCCTTTGAGCTTGTTTCCTTCTACATTTGGTTAAGTCTCAATGTCCTGAAGCCCTTAACCTTTCTTTTAGGACCTGGAACGGTTGTATTTAGGTCAAAAGATCTGACTGGTGTGTGTCCTTGCGCCATGGTCCGTCCCGGTGATGTTACCCAGGATTGGGGACATGACAATCCTCGTTTCTTGTTGATTGCTCTTGCTTTACTGGATATTTTAGGTAGATCTTTTGTTATGTTGTGTGGTGAATGTCGGGTGAAGATTTCGGGGCTCATGGAGCTTCCCCACTGAGCTTTTGTCGAAATGCTCACCCCTCCTCCTTCTTTCCCATTTCAGGTTCGGCTCATATTGGTGGGTTTTTGTCTAATACGACATGGGATCCTAAGGACACATTGTTTCGGCCACGTGGCTGGAGACAAGTGTCATGATATCGCTGACCATTTCAGTTGTGCTGGGTCGGGGTGTCACAAGTGGTATCAGAGCCCAGAAAAGACTCTCTAGTCCTAACCTCGAGGGTCAGTCGCGGCTCAAACCAATATGACTCGAACCAAATCATAATCTCTTACTTAGTGGTTGAGTTCTCCCAAGCTCCATTCGGAATTTGGGGCGAATTCCCAGTTAAGTGGGGGAGAGTTGTCACATCCTGGTCCGCCGGTATGTGGGTTTCTATATTTTCTTGTTAAATTAGATTAAAGCCCATCTTTCCCTTCTTTAATTCTGGTCCATGTAGAGAAAACCCTAGGGCTTCCTCTTCTTTTCCTATAAAAAGGAGGTTCTCCTTTCTCTCTTCTCCCATTTAGAAATCAGAGCGAAGCCCTGCAGAGTTCCAGAGAAAACTGAAAACCCTAGCCGTCAAGGTTTCTCCTTTTCTCTTCTCTCTTGTTCTCTCTTGGCGACCTCTCTTTCTCTCTCTCAACATCTCTCTCTTTTTCTCCTTGATGTTCGCCATCGCTGCAGGCCGGAGTCAAGCCATCGGAGGTTCCTATCAAGGTGATTCAAATATGTGTCTACATCTCTTTTTATCTTCTTTCTAGATCTGACGACCATTGATGGTAAGTGACCCTTGTTGTCCTTTTTCTTCTTCTCCTTCTTGTTCATTCCCGTAGATCTCTCATCCCAGAGCTTTGGTGGTAACACCTACCAGTTTCTTTGTAGATCTGGTTCATGGAAAGCCATAAGCTTCAGATATGCTTTTTCTTTCTTTTTCATCTGCAGATCTAAGGCCAAGGTAATGAATGATGTGATATCTTCTTCCTTCTTTCATTATCGCTTCGTAGTAGAAGTATCTATCTAAATCATTTATACCAACGTGTTATCTATAAGCATACGTGTAGTTGATTGATACATGAACTATATCATATATATATACCTATATATTGTATTGTAATGAGTGAACACCTAGATCTATTTCTAGGTTGTTAAAACATGGTTGAATGATGTTTGAGGATTGTATGTGATGATTGTATTGATTAGGGTTATGGTATATGTGGATGATATATATATATATGTGGGTTGCATGTTTATGAGTTAGAGGAAGGCATAAGGCCTATGTGTGCCGGTGCAACGTGGTGGAAGTGTGCAAGTCTCGGGCGTTGCATCGTTTCTTGTTGGATCATGTGGCAATCACGTGAGTTGGCATGATTCATCCCCGGAGCGAGCAAGCAGTGTGCCTGTGTATGAAGGGAGAACGTAGTAGCGTGATGTCGTGGAGACAACGTGAAATGTATGAATATGGTAAAGAACGTAGTAGCGTGATGTCGTGGAGACAACGTGAAACGTATGAACATGGTGGTGGATCACGCGAGAACCGGAGAAGTTGGTAACGTGATTGCATGGAACTCACAGAGTCAGCGTGATGTCGTGGAGACAACGTATGTGGTGAGCTCTCCCGCGACAACATGAGGAACGCGGGGACCAAACGAGGTGGCGTGGTCTCATGTTGGCACCATCGGGGTTTATCCTCTTTTCTTGTTGATTGCTCTTGCTTTACTGGATGTTTTAGGTAGAGCTTTTGTTATGTTGTGTGGTGAATGTCGGGTGAAGATTTTGGGGCTCATGGAGCTTCCCCACTGAGCTTTTGTCGAAATGCTCACCCCTCCTCCTTCTTTCCCATTTCAGGTTCTGCTCATATTGGTGGGTTTTTGTCTAAGACGACCTGGGATCCTAAGGGCACATTGTTTTGGCCACATTGCTGGAGACAAGTGTCATGATATCTCCGACCATTTCAGCTGTGCTGGGTCGGGGTGTCACAAGTGGTATCAGAGCCCAGGAAAGACTCTCTAGTCCTAACCTCGAGGGTCAGTCGCGACTCAAACCAATATGACTCGAACCAATTCATAATATCTTACTTATTGGTTGAGTTATCCCTAGCTCCGTTATGAATTTGGGGCGAATTTCCAGTTAAGTGGGGGAGAGTTGTCACATCCCGGTCCGCCGGTATGTGG